>CAUYPK010112014.1:0-11394 GCA_963574355.1 Loris lydekkerianus
AGCGCCTGTAATCCCAGCGGCTTCCGGAGGCTGAGGCAGCGGGGTGCCCGCAGCCCGAGACTGAGGTTGTGGTGAGCTACCACGCCCACTGCACTCTGCTCAGGGGCATAGGGTGGGACCCTGTCTCAACAAAAAAAAAAAAAAGAAAAAGAAAAAGACAGAACCTTTTTCTAGTTCACAGGAAGGTACAATCAAGCTAGCAGTGCCTTGGGCTTATCTTTTCACTTTTTTAAGGAAATCTTTTTTAGGGATGGAGAGAAGCTCTTGGAAAATTTAATGTAGTTGATTGTAATAATTTCTTCCTTTATGGTTTTCTGTTTAAGAAATCCTCCTTAACCCAACGTTATCCCATTCTATATTTTCTCTTAAAAGGTTTAAAGCTTTGCCATTAGTCTTTCCCTATAATTTGTGTTTGCACATGATGTGAGGTTGGGCTCCAGTTTCAGTTAACTCTATAACCAATTGTCAGAGGACCGTGAAAAGTCTTCCCTTTCCTTACTGATCTGTAATACCATCTCTGCAATATATCTGGCTTCTATTTATATATGCATAGGTCAGTTTTTGGTTTCTTTATCATGTTCCATTAGGGAAAATCCCCAAACTTGTTCTTATTTAATGTTATCTCTGCTATTACTGACTACTTGCTCTTCCATACATATAAATTCAAGAATCAGCTTTTCACTACAACAACCAAGTCTATGATCGATTTGGAGAAAACCGACCTTTTTAATAGTAGTGGAAATGAATTCATTATCTCTGTTTAAATCTTCTTTAACTTCCTTCAACATAAATGTTGTATTTTTCTCCAGAAACAGTTCTTATGTATTGTTATATTTATTTCTAGGTATCTTTTTTTGCTATTGCTATTTCTAGTGGTATCCTTTTTTAAAATTACATTTTTGGCTTGCTTATGATGCAGAGTTATGTAATTACATTGTATATTGATTTCGTATCTAGCAATCTTGTTAAAAAATTGAGGCTCACTTGAGAAATGACAGTTTTATTTCTTCTATTACAGATGCCCCTGGACTTACGATGGGGTTACATCCCAATAAAACTAATATTAAGTTGAAAATAGCATAAGTCAAAAATGCATTTAATAAACCTACCAAACATCATAGCTTACTTAGCCTAGCCTACTTTAAATGTGTTCACAATACTTACGTAAGCCTACAGTCGGGCAAAATTATCTAACACAAAGCGTATTTTATAATAAAGTGTTAAATACCTCATGTAATTTATTGGATGCAGTACTGAAACTGAAAAAAAGAACAGTTATACAGATATTTAAAATACAGCCTCTACTGAATGCCTATCACTTTTCTACCATCATAAAGCTGGAAAGTCCTCAGTTGAACCATCATAATTTGGGGAATGAATATACTTTATTTATTCTTCTTATTCTTTTTTTTTTTTTTTTTTTTTTTTTCGCCTTCTCTGCTAGCTAAGATTTCTAGTAGTACAATGTTAAATGAAAGCAGTAATAGCAGGTATTTGTCTTGTTCTTGGGTTTAAAGGAAATGTCTGTAACCTCACCAGGTCTGATTTATGTAGGTTTTTGATAAATTCTTTTTACCATGTTCCCAGTTTGCTGATCGTTTCTAATCATGAATGGACTTGAATTTTAGCAAATTCTTTTCCTGTAACTACTGAAATGATCTTTTTTAATCTTTAATCTGCTAAGGACATGAATTTACATTAATACATTTTTGTAACTTTAAACTAAACAGCATTCTTGAGATATACCAAACTTGATAGACTCCAATTTACCAATACCTTTTAACAGACTTCTGCATATCTATTCATAAATAAGACTTGCTTTTATTTGTTTATTTTATTTTTTGAGACGGAGTCTCACTTTGTCGCTCTTAGTAGAATGCTGTGGTGTCATAGCTCTCAGCAACCTCAAACTCTTGCCTTAGCCTCCCACGTAGCTGGGACTACAGGAACCTACCACCATGCCTAGTTATTTTTAGAGACAAGGACTCGTTCTTGCTCAGGTTGGTCTTGAACTACTGAGCTCAAGCAATCCACCTACCCTGACCTCCCAGAGTGCTAGGATTATAGGTGTGAGCCACCGCACCTGGCCAAGACTGGCTTCTAAACTTTCTTTCTTGTGCTATTCTTGTCTGGTTTGGCATCAAGGTTATACTAGCCATAAAAAATGACTTAAGAAGTGTTCCTTCCACCTTTGAACTTTCCTGTGTATTAGAACTGTTTCGTGAATGACTGATAAAAGCCTCCCAGAAAAATGGTTTGAACCTTGTGGAAATATGTCTGTAGTCGTTACAGGGCTATTCAAGTTTTCTACTTCTACTATAATTGGCTTTGGTAGTTACGGTATTCTAGAAATTTATCCATTTAAAAATGTATTGGCATAAATGGCTTATAGTATTCCCTTATATCTTTTAAACGTGTGCTGCACCTGCAATGTTATCCTCATTTTTCTTCCTAACAGGTTTTTTTCTTGACTCGTAAGATGGTTTGTCAGTTATGGCAATCTTTATAAAAAACCAATTTTTGAAATATTTCTTTCTCGCATCTTGGTTTTATTTTTGATTCATTTCTGTTCTTATATTATTACTAATTACATGAGTATCACTGCCTTCTTCCTATTTGAACTTATTCTGTTGTACTTTATTTTTTAAATGTTCTTTGACATTATTTTGAGATGTCCTTTCTAAAAGTTGATACTTAGCTGCACAAGTTTTTCAGTCTCTTATTTCCTCTTTAATAAAACACATTGGTTAGTTCTTAAGAGGATTTTCTTCCCCTAAGATACTTGATCCCTGACTCCCAAGAGGTTGTGTGAGCCAGCTTCTCATACCTTCAGACTTCTACCCAGGACCCTTAGGATATAAGGAGGGGTAAGAGAATTCGAAAGACTTAGCATTTTCCTAGAGTGTGTGAGTGTTTAAATATTGGACTAAAATAAGCTTTAAACTAGATTGAACACTTAGGGTACACCTCTTCCCGCTCCATCAATTGGCTAGCTTGTACAACACACAAAATTAGGTACAGCAATTAATCAATCAAGCAATAATAAATAAATAACTAAACTTGTTGACTTTGCTACATTAATTATAATTGTTATGATTACAATATTTCAAATTTCTTAATCAAAGACAACAATACAGTTACTAGCTTCCTCTAAAGCGGCGGTTCTCAACCTGTGGGTCATGACCCCTTTGTAATAATGAAAATACATTGCGGCATTAGGAAGGTTGAGAACCACTGTTCTAAAGGTATTCCCAAGCATAGCTTATGGGATAAGCTTATTAACAGCTTATTTATTATTAATGAAAGGACAGAAACAAAATGTTTTTAAAACCATGTCAGAGGGACTTCACTCTTCCATCACTTATTTAATAACCAGTTTTTTTTTTTTTAACAACCATTTTTGAGAGCCATATGTTTCAGTTCTAAGAACTGTAACAGATGCTAGGAGGTCAAGACATAGTGGCTGGCTTCATATCAGTAATACAGAGTAATGAGTAGCTCTCAGACATTGTGACAAACACTGCCACAAGCTGTGCAGGGTGCAACGGGGTACACAGTAGAGGGAACCTAGCCTATTATTTGGTAGAGAGGGAAGATCAGTCCAGATTTCAATTTCTTTGATTAAGAAATTTGAAATATTGTAAGCCAGGGAAAGTGGAAGGAGGGCAGGAGTGCTTCAGGAAGCAAGTCAGCTTGTGCAGAGGATGGTAGACAGAACATTCAGAGGCCTCGCAGAAATTCAGTGATTAGAGACAGATGGTGAGGAGGGTCTAAACAGTTATCAGGTCACACTTGAACTCACAGATCACAGGAGGGAAGGGTCTAGACTTTGGAGTGGGAAACCACTGAAGGGATTAAGGGATGCCCAGCCCAGATTAATGTTTTTCTACAACATAACGTGCTACAAATACATGTTCTTGTAGGAACCCTAAAGTCCTACGTGAATTTCTTACCGTATGACAAACATCTTTTGTTGTTTTTGTTCTGTTGTGTTTTTTTCTTTTGGGGGAATCAAAGAAGGAAATAATCTATATATAAATTCTGGAGCAAGGAAGATGCCTTCACTAACACAGGACAGTTTTGCAGAAGGATTTGATGTACCTTGGGACAAGCTCAAAGAATACATCCAATAAATGAAATCACATTTAGCAGACACTGAAGAGGGGTAAAGAGCCTCTGATTAGAGATAACAGCTCTACAAACAACCAAGCCATCAGATCTTGCTCCGTGTTAGCCCAGAACATGCTGCCCCTCTGGCTCCTTGGAAAACTGAGCCTGCACATGTTTTCCCCTCATCATCTTGTTCTGCCACGTAAGTTCATCCTTCAGAAGCAAGTGGGACCTCATCTCTTGTAACTAAAGCCAGCTTACCAGATCACACAAATTATTTAACATAAATACAGCATTTGGGGAAGAAGGAGGAAATGGGAAGATGTAAGTCAGAGGATACAAACTTTCAGACATGTAGGATTAACACATCTAGAGATCTAAGGTACAGCATGAAGACTACAGTAAATTGCACAGTATTAGGGATTTTTGCTAAGTGAGATTTTTACCTGTTCTTGCCCCATACACAAAAAAGGTAAATACATGAGATGATGTAAGATGATGGACATGTTAATTTGCTTTACTCTAAACACCGTTTTATTATTTGCATCCCATAGTATCAAGTCATATACCTTAAATATAAACAATATAATTTATTTTAAAAATAAAACAGCAGAGGCTTGATAAAAATTAATGGTGCTAAAAAATTAATCTTTCAAATAGCCCTTAAAAAAATAGGCAAATAGGAAGCCAATTTAATATACCCAGAACAAAACCCATTACCCTCCTGAGAATATGGGTTGACCTATTAGATAACTGGCTTAGATCCTTCAAAAATAATAATAATAAAGGTAAGGGGGATGAAAGGTGTTCTATACTAAAATAGATGCACGATACATATTTCCAAGTGCAATGTGTAAGCCTGATTGAGGAGAGGGCAGTTAAAAAGAAACATTTTGGGGATAATTGGGAAAATCTGATTTTGGACCTAATGTTAGACAAACTGAGAATTACTGTTAATTTTCACAGGCGTGACTTTTGTGGTTACTGTGGTAATGCCAGGAAATATTTATGCTTCCATAATTTTAAGAGCCACACAAATGTATTTAAAGGTATGGGGCCTGCTGTTTACAACTTGTTTTTAAATATTCAGCAAAAGGAGTCAGGAATTTGAGGCAAAATGTTAACAAGTATCTAGGTAAAGAGTGTACAGGTGCTCATTGAACCAACCTTCCTACTTTTCTGTAGCTTTGAAATTTTTCAAAAAGAAAGAAAAATAAGCCAACACACAAGATGTACAGTGAACTCTTTCAGCTAGCAAAATACTAAGCCAGCGGGTTTCTCAAAGTTGATGAACAGGTAACAAAACAGGTAAGATCAAATGTGGGTAGGTATAAGGCAAACAGTTTCCCTCCTGATGAGAGGGTTTGGAGATATCATGGTGAGGAAATGACTATTCAGTCCATGGAAGACCTGAATTCAGGCATCCATCTGTGCCTTTGTATGCTCAGGACATAGGGTCTCACTGTCGCATTCTTCTTTCCAGATGGGTCCCTTAATTATCCCGAAATCTTCTCTTCTGGCCTCTCCTAACTCACTTCCTTCCTTCCCTGACCCTGCTAACATGTGCCTGCTGAGGAATCTGCTGATGGCAGCCATACCACTTCCTCTGTAAGCTCTGGGCTCAGGTGTCCAGCCCACCTGGACCTGTGACCATCTAAGGTACCACTTCACGTCACTTGCATTCTAGGTGGAACCTTCCATGTCTCGCTTCCCCTAAGCCTGCCCCTTCCCGTGTGACTTGGGTAGTTGTAAGAAAATAAAATTGCCAAGACTGTACCAATACGTGCACTTTCAGGGGCTTTGGAAAAATCTTGCTCCTTCTCCTTGCCAGCCTGGTATATTCCTACTTCCACTTTTCCAATGTGAGAAGCGAAGGAGGTGATTATGAATAATTCTACATTAATGAAATATCTGGCTTTCTAAATTTCACTGAATCCCTACAAGAAAAGTTGGCAAGGAGTGTCACCCACTGTGACCCCATTACCCACTATGGGTGCTGTTCTTAGTAACAAGTAGCCTGGACAGACGTCCCAGGTGATTTGCTGTCCATGTGCCATCTGCCAGATGACCCTATCCTTCTCTGGAAGGATTTGTTAGAAATCATTTTCTTATACTAAGCCCAAATTCCTTCCTTGTGGCTTCTGCTTGAGACTGTGTTTCAAGCCTTAGATTAAGTGACAGTCCTCTCTGGCTGCCCATCTCCATCAAAGCCCACTCAGCCCTTCACCTGTGGGCAGTGGCAGCCCCAGGCCAGCCGGTGAACACTGTGGCTCCCTGGAAGAGGTCCTTGGGTTCCCACAGGCTGTGGTCTGAACAGACTCAGTCAACTGTGGGAAGTACAAGCTTTATTTGAAGGCTTTATTTGAGGACCGCGTAGATTCACATTACAGAGCCCAAGATTTGCATGATGCTGCCGTGAAGGCTCCATCTGCCTGAGTGCCTTTTGCACATGCTATTTATTTGATGTGAATAAAAGAATAAAAAGAATGACCAATTAACTACCAAGGGTGGCTCAGGATATAAAATAAATATAAAAGCTTACCTCCCCCTGGAAGCTCTTCAGCAGCGGTGCTACCTGCTTGCGCAAATCCTGGAGCAAGAGGGTGGGTCAGGAAACAGCCATTTGAGAAGGAAAGAGAAGGGAAACACTGGTTAAGGCCTCCTAAAAGCAGTTGCATATTCAGTGCTGATTATCACCTCATACAGCAGCCCCGATCCTCTCCGGCTCCTCCAGTCTCAAAAACATAAATGATACTGCTGGCATTCTAGGATGTCAACTAACTTGCTGAAGAATACAACTAGACCTTATTTCTACTAAGTCCTGGTAATACAGGCCCCATTTTGAAAATGCTAAAGACTGAAGATTTTGCTGATGTCACCTAAGTGAGATAATTTGGTTAGAATAAAATAAGACATACTGTAGGTTTGATTACTGTTTCTATACAAAATGGATTTAGGCCACTGTGCTGAATTTTAGGGGATATTTTTGTGAACTGTTAATGGGAGATATGGCCTGTTTAGAATCCATGTCTGATAAAGTCACTGGAAATTCTATGCCAAGCTATCAGTACCCATTTTGTAACACTGAGACATCCTGTAGGTATATATGTATGTGTGATCTCTTTGAGAGAATTTTATTTAAAATGAAGTAATTGAGAAAGTGCTTTAAACACAGTAGAAACTCCAAAGTTGACCACCTCTCTATACTGGCCACTTCCTTAAGTTGACTTAAGTTGCATAAGCAGGACACGCAGCACATGTATGTAGCAGTACAGTGGGCCTACTTACTAATAGGCCTACTGACCACTTCCACATATTGACCAGTTTGTTATAGTCCCTTTGGTGGTCAACTTACAGAGGTTCTACTGTACTTCAAAAAGACACAAATACGGCAATTTTGTTTTTACTCAGAGTTTAGGATATAAGCTACTTCTCTAAGCATTGTCTATGTGCCAGGTCACATTTAATAGGTCTAGGACAAGGCCTGGGCATCTATAGAAATTGTTCAAGTTCCCAAGCTAACCCTGATGTACACACCCAACTGAAACTGACCAGTGTTGGTAGAGCTTGCGTCCAGCAAACTATAATATGGGAGGAAACCAGAGCTGTTATTTCAGAAAAATGAGCCCAGTGCTACAGGAGAACATAAGAGGAATGATTAATTCAGATGAAGGAGATGAGCAGTTTTACATGGGATGTGGCGTATGAGCTCGGAAGACAGGACTCTCACAGGTTCAAACAGGACAGGGCTACAGTGCATCCTGAGGCTCTGTCCTCTGGCTCTGTGCAGGGCCCCACCCCTCAAGAACAGCTGCCATCACATCCCCCAAATGCTACTGAGCAAATGACTGTCCAGACTCCTTTCCAGAGCTCCTGGGTCAAAATATGGAGGAGTCGAAGCTGGATGAAAGTTTTTTTGGGGGTTGGGGGTCAGAATACAGAAGGCAGCGGACATAGCAGAAGACCCTGATTCCAAATTCTGGCTCAGCCATTCCTAGGTGTGGGGACACAGTCACCTCCCTCCTGAGCCTCTATCTCCATCTCTAATATGCTTTAGGATAATCCTATCTTCCTGGTAAGGAAAAGGGACAAAAGTGTGATTAAAGTGCATTGCACAGTTCCTGGCACTAGAGAATGCTCAATTAATACTATATTCCTGACTCCTACTCCTGGGCACAACAGCAGGCAGTGTTCTCTGGCACTGGGCTGATGGATGGGGAGAGAACTCCAGCCCCCATGGTGAGCTGTCCTGGTCAACAGTGTGTGCACACAGGCTCTCTGGCAACAGACTGACCAATAAATAGCATTTTGTATTCCTTTAGCCGTACACCTAAATCAAAGCTCCTCCCATCCTAAGCTCCCGAAATCTCCTAAGCCCACTCACCTCACTCAAGGTCCCCGTAGATCCTTAGGGAGAATGGCTTTGGGCATTTTGTGCAAGTCAGTGCTCTTTTTGTTTTGAACCTGAACTTTTTGGAGCCATGAAACTTTCTAGAAATCTGAGGAAGCTACCTTCCCCCCAAGTATAAACCTTTGTCAACTATTTCTTCAGGGCCTTCCTACAGCCTATCTAGAGGCCCGAGATAAGGAAATCTCATTCTATCCAGTGCCATCCAATACCATGGCCACTGGCACATGTGGCTGGCTGTACGTAAGTATAACTTAATTAAAATTAAATACAGTTGAAAATTTGGTCACACTGGCCATATTTCAAGGACTCAGTAGCTCCAAAAAGCTGGAAGCTACTGCTTGGGACAGCACAGATAATGAACCTTTCCAGCATCACCGAGTTACCTATTGGTCAGGCCTGGACCATAAGTTGTCAAACATAACTAGCCCGCATTATTTCGTGTTGTAACCTTGTAAGAACAGGTAGTCAAGAAGCTTATAACTTCACTTTAATTATACATTTTTCTAACGGATCTTAAACACGATGATAACTACCTCTCTGGAGATGTCAATGTTTTTTGGTCCTATGCTGGAAGATTTGTTGTATTTTTATAACAAGTTCAATGATAAAAAAAAAAAAATCAAACTCTTTACCAATCACTTCTTAAATAAATAAAGCTATCTGTAGTAGGTACAATAACGGTTCCCCAAAAATGTCCATGTCCTAATCCCTGGAACCTGTGACCACATTAGGTTATATAGTAAAAAGCCTTTGTGGTTGTGATTATGTTAGGGATCCTGAGTTGGGAGATTATCCCGGATTAATCAGGTAGGCCAATGTAACGAGGTAGTCCTTACAAAAGGGAAGCATCAGGCGGGATCAGAGTCAGAGGAAGAGATTTGAGAATAGAAGAAGAGGTCAGAAATGATATAGGAACACAGGCAGCTCTAGACACTGGGAAAGGCAAGGAACCATCCTTCTCTAGAACTTCTAACAGGAATACAACCTGGCTAACACCTTGATTTCAGCCCAACAAATCCCATTCCTAGACTCCTGACTTCTAACAGTGTCAGATGACAGATTTCTGTTGTTTTAAGTCTCTAAATCCATGGTAATTTGTTATAGCAGCAATGGGAAACCAACATACTACCTTGTTTCCCCCACTGCACTTTAAAGAAAGATAAGAGGACAAGATACAACACTAGAAGGGAAAAGAGGATGGAAAGGGCAAAGAATGATGGAAGAAAGACTCCTGTGTGAGCCCACCCAGGGTCAACAGGAAAGCCTTTTTTTTTTTTTTTTTTTTTTTTTTGAGACAGAGTCTCATTCTGTCTCCCACAGCTAGAGTGTAGTGTCATCATCAAAGCTCACAGCAACTTCAAACAGCTGAGCTCAAGTGATCCTTTTGTCTCAGCTTCCTGAGTGGCTGGGACTACAGGTACACACCAACAAACTCAGCTTACTTTTCTATTTTTAGTAGAGATGGGGGTCTCACTCTTGCTCAAGCTGGTCTCAAACTCCTGAACTCAGGCAAACTTCCTGTTTTGGCTTCCCACTGTGCTAGGATTACAGGCATAAGCCACTGTGCCTGGCCAAAAGCCTACATTTTAATCATGAAGAATAAGCCACGCTTCGCCAGAAATGTGGGTGGCACAGGGGTGTGAAACGGGAGGTCAGGCAGAGCCTCCCAGAAGCTCTTGGAGGGTGGGCCTATTCTCCCTCCCTGAGATAAGGACACACAGGCAGGATGATCATGCCAAGGTACTTCTGTCACAAACTGCAAACACAAGATGATGGCTAGGGTTTGTTTGCTGTTTGTTTTCCAGTAAGGCTTTGTATGAAGGCAACTTGCTAATGAGGTGTGCTGTATTATTCAGCCTTCTCACTAACCAGCAGGGTGCAGAGGCCAGTACCAGTGTGGCGGAAGAAGAGATAAACCTGCTTGCACCCTGCTGTTGTTGACAGAATACACACTTGCCCAGCGCACAGAGAATTGTCTCTGTTTTAAGAAACAGACCATGCAGTGAATCTTATGTCTCAAATTGGAAGCCACTGCAAACTCACATTAATCTTATTTTTTAAAATAAGATGTAAAAAAATTCAAAGAAAACAACCTCAGTGGGATATTTGTCTTCTAATTGTCAGTAAAAACTGTAGCTCCTTCCTGGGCTTTGGGACAGGTCCTCTGCTGTGTAGAGAACAGTGCGAGAGCCCCTACACCAATACAGGAAGGCCGCTCCTGCCCCCCACCTGGATACAGAGTACCCCTGGGGCTGAGCCTCGGGCTGGTAACAACTGATAGCCCCTGGGCTCTTGAAAGGTGACCCCTAAGACTTTTTTTTTGGAGTCAGAGTCTCATTTTGTCACACTCAGTAGAGTACTGTGACGTCACAGCTCACAGCAACCTCAAACTCTTGGGCTCAAACGATTCTCTTGCCTCAGCTTCCCAAGTAGCTGGGACTACAGGTCCCTGCCACAACACCCAGCTATTTTTAGAGGTGGAATTTCACTGTTGTTCAGGCTGGTTTCGAACCTTTGAGCTCAGGCAATCCGCCTGGCTTGGCCTCTCAAAGTGTTAGGATTACAGGTATAAGCCACCACACCCGGCCTCAACCCCTAAGACTTTCAACATCTCCTGAACTGGGGACGGCAGCACTAGAAGCAGCCAGGCCTGCATGTCCTACTCAGAGCTCCATAAACTCAGGTGTAGTTACAGCCAGGAGTGTGTCCTTGTTCCTTCTCTATGAGAGCTGCTAGTCCAGGGGTGGCGAACACGCGGCTAGAGCCGCATGCGGCTCCCGGCCAAAATGAATTTCGGCTCTTTGCCTCTTATCATTATTTTGTATACTGTGGCTCTTTGCCAAGTTTGGATTTTGTTATGCTGCTTCTGAGGA
>CAUYPK010112016.1:0-21606 GCA_963574355.1 Loris lydekkerianus
GAATCCCGAGCACCCAATTTTTATGCCGACGAAATTAATCGACTTGTGTTACGTTGGCAAAAGTGCACTGATTCAAATGGCGCTTATTTCGATTAAATTGAATAAATATTCACTGAGATATTACAGTTTAAAGTAGACTCATAAAAATGGACAAAACTTTTGAAATGACCTAAAACTTCTTTCATTCCATATCGATTAGTCTTCTAGGCCTCATTTTGTCCTTCCCACAGAAATTCAGTAAGAAATACCATCAGTTCTGTTGATTTTATCCTTCCCATCTTTTTCTTTCATTTTTAAGTCATAGACAGTTTTTATTTTCATCATATTTCTACTCATCAGCTATTTTATATTCTTTTTCTGTCCTTGGAGTATTTTACTCATTTTCTGGTTTTCTATTGGTGTGCTAGGACTTCCACTCCAAAATACCACATACTGGTTGGCTTTCACAGCAGACATTTATTTCCTGAGTTCTGGATGATGGAAGTTCAAGATCAAAGTGCCCAAAGAGTCACTCTCCCTGTGTTTTCCCATGATCCTCCCTTTCTATGTGTTTCCATGTCCTAATCTCCACTTCTTAGAAAGACACCTGTCACTGAGCTCGTATATAATCCTTTTGTTTCCAATTTTATTTAATTCTGCTCTAACTTTGGTAATTTCTTTTCTTATGCTGGGTTTGGGATTGGAATGTTCTTCCTTTTCCAGTTGCTTGACATGTCCCACCAAGTTTTTAACTTCCTCTCTTTCCATTCTCTTGAGGAAGGTTTTCAGTTCTATAAATTTCCCTCTTAGGACTGCCTTTGTGGTATTCCAGAGAGTCTGATACTTTGTGTCTTCATTATTGTTTTGTTCCAAAAATTTGGTAATATTAATACTTAGGGATCTAAAAATAGACCTGCCATTCGATTCTGCAATTCTCTTACTAGGTATATATATCCAGAAGACCAAAAATCACATAATGACAAAGATATTTGTACCAGAATGTATTACAGCCCAATTCATAATTGCTAAGTCATGGAAGAAGCCCAAGTGCCCATCAACCCACGAATGGATTAATAAATTGGCGTATATGTACACCATGAAATATTATGCAGCCTTAAAGAAAGATGGAGACTTCACCTCTTTCACGTTTACATGGATGGAACTGGAACATATTCTTCCTAGCAAAGTATCTCAAGAATGGAAGAAAAAGTATCCAATGTATTCAGCCCTACTATGAAACCATATGAAAGCTATAAATGTCTTAACACAATAACTAAGAGGGTGCCATGAAGGCTATGTTAACCAATTGGATGAAAATATTTCAGATTGTTTATAAAACCAGCACATTGTACCCCATGATTGCATTAATGTACACAGCTATTATTTAAAAAAAAAAAAAAAAAAAGACACCTGTCATATTAGGTTAGGGTCATTCAAAGGAACTTGTTTCATCTTAATCACCTCCTTAAAGGACCTGTCTCCAAATTCAGTCACATGGTGGAGTCCTGGGTTTAGAACGTCAACATTCGAATCTTCTGCATGGACGAAATTCAGCCCATAACTGGTTCTCTCTCTTTTCTTTCTCTTTGCCTGTTCAGTTATTGCTCCTCTTTGCTTTTCTATTTTATTTTTGTAACTGATATTTTTATATTGGTCTCTTTTTCAGATCTATCCCCCATCCAGACCTCAGGGATAGTCTTATCCCCACTACTCTGTAGGGTCCCCCCTCCCACATCCTAAGATTTCCAGCAAATGACAAACCCTTACAGCTTTTAGATTTAAGACTACAGAGGTGTGTCAGACGATAAGATGGTAGATAGCAATCCTTTTTGCCTGCCCCTGACCCAGATCATGGGAGGTTGTTTGTAGACAGTGAACTGCTACAGACAAAAACATGGGAAGGAAAACAATAAAGCCAGATTGTCAGATTTTGATCTTTGTATTCCTTTTCATGAAAGATTAGATGTACACTATCAATTTTGGTTATTTTAAATCTGCTGCTGATGCTTGACATTTAATAACTGAGCAGAAATCCATCTGTTCTTCTTTCATCTTTACTGACTTTGTAAGAAAAAACATTATTGATCTTATCAATTACCTGCTGAAACATTGCTCTGGGATGCTGAACCCCAGACTTTATATTGTGCAACCACAAAACCCCAGGGAAACTATATTCATTTTCCTGTCTCAGAGGTGCAGGGAGACCAGCAGGCTGTCCTACTACTCTCGTCTGCTGCAGGTGCTTTCGTCTTGCTGCAAATGTTGGTTAGATCTGAGCCTTCATTCTCACTTCCAGTCTATAGTGCAAAAGAGATGATACTTCTCTGGAGATGTCCTGTGCTGTGTTCAGTTAGCTCTAAGGTCCCAGCAGCAGAGGCACATGTGTTCAGGGAACCCTGCAAGGCAGGAAGGCCAAATAGATGTTTAAAAGGTCCTTATGTTTATTAATGATATTTTTTAAAAAGCATTAAAATGAGCCATGCTTGGGGAAAAAAATAAACTCTTTATTAGTCTTCTCTTCCTTAATTTTACAACTTTGTATTACTGTTACGTAATTTTGAATGACATACGTAGGAGGGATGAGCACAACATATGATTTTTAGCACTGCTGTGTCTTAGTCCAGCTTATTTTATATTTAAAGTGCAACTGAGAATGATAAATTCTTTATTTTAAAGAACTTGAACAGAATTGGCATTTTAACTAGTTGTGAATATAGTCTTTAACAGGTATTGAGTTTAAGACATGATAAAAGGTGTGACTCAAAATATTTACCTATTATGAGCTTATAGAATTTTTATTTCATTGTAAATTATACATATATTGTTAAAATTCTCTTATCTTATTACTTATTGATGACTCTACAAATTTCATTAGTGGGAGCTAATCCAACTGGCATTTCTAGGAGGCCTCCTCAAGGATTAAAACCATAGAGTAATGGCCCAGTGCATGGCCTGACATCTTCTACAGACTTGAGCTCTATCTAGATAAACTCTCTTCCCAATAGGGAGAATTGAAAGAATTCTAAGTTAAGTGAAAACACAAACACAACAAAAATAACAACAAGAACATCCAATTATCTTCTTTTCCTTCCTTGGTCTCAAGATCCAGTAACTGAATGCCAGTACTGGTAAGCCAGACAGTCAGTGTAAGATCCATTCTTTCTCTCACTCCTAGCAAGAAACTTGCTTAGAACTCCTGCAGTACAATAATACTTTCCATCAATAGATACTCATTGAACTTAAAGCTAACACTAGGAAGTATTTTCTCCCAGTTCCACTAGTAAGGTCCCATGTTTGAAGCCAGGTCCTCTGATTTGGCCTATGTATAGACAGGATGCGTTCAAGGTCCACAGCAAATTTGAGACCCCAATAAAGTAGGAAATTTCAAACGAACCTTAGACATGCAGGGATTATTCAAAAGCAAAATTCAGAAAAAAAAAATGGTCTGAGGCTGGGCAAGGTGGCTCAGGCAAGAGGATTGCTTGAGCTCAGAAGTTCAAAACCAGCCTAAGCAAGAATGAGAACTTGCCTCTACTGAAAATAGAAAAAGCTAGCTGGACATTGAGGCAGTAGCTATAGTTACAGCTACTCGGGAAGCTAAAGTAAGAAGGTCATTGAAGCCTAGGAGTCTGAGGTTGCTGTGAGCTATGCTTCCACAGCACTCTAGCTTGGGCAGCAGACTGAGACTCTGTCAGTCTGTAAGTAAGTCACAACTTACTTTGGGTCACACTTGTAGTTAGTGGAAGTCAGGACCATTGAAAAAAAGAAAGAAAGAGAGAGAGAGAAAGAAAGAAAGAAGAAAGAAAGAAAGAGAAAGAAAGAAAGAAAGAAAGAAAGAAAGAAAGAAAGAAAGAAAGAAAGAAAGAAAGAAAGAAAGAAAGAAAAGAAAAGAATCTGGTCTAGGACCACCTATTCTTATTCTACTTTTGAATCCCCAGATGACTATGGGCCCATCACTTAACCTATAGGATTCCTCCTTTATAAACTCACAAGTTGGCCTTCATGGTGCTGTTCAATGTGTGGTCCATGGTCTCAACGATCCAATACACCTGGGGACTTGTGCTGATGTCAGCACCAACTCACAACATCCCAAGTCACACACTCTGGGATTTGTGACCAACTATCTGTGCTTTAAATCAAATTCTAAGTAATTCTGGTACACACTAAAGTTTGAGGAACAGTGATTGATCTAGATAAGGCAGCAGTAAACTGCAACTCTTAGGCCACTGGTTTCTGGAAATAAACTTGCATTGGAAGACAGTCATCGTCATCTAGGTCTGCTCTGGATGCTTTTGCATTGCACTGGCAGTGATGAGCAGTGGTCTAAATATATACTATCTGGCCCTTTGCAAAAAATGTTTGGCAACCTCTGGCCTAGACTCAGTTAACGTACCACACTGAAATTACAGTATTTAAGAGATTGGATCTTAATAATTGACCATCTGTAAGATTCTATTTAAAAGTTACCTTTAAACAATAAGCAAGATTAAAGAAAAAAATAAGATTGAAGACTGAGGAATAAGGTCTTTGAGCAGTTCATTCCCTGTAATCCAGCACACACTTTTTACCTGACCTGTGCCCTTAGAGAAGAGGAACCCAGAATTAGCCCCATTCTTACCCTTTGAACTCCCTTTGCCCTCTTAGATTGCCTGAAAAAGCCAAGGTTGGAAGGTCTAATGCCGACCCCTGGCCCTGCAAATTGAAACTCTCTTTGTTCAACTTCTC
Organism: Loris lydekkerianus; assembly: GCA_963574355.1. Taxonomy (NCBI): domain Eukaryota; kingdom Metazoa; phylum Chordata; class Mammalia; order Primates; family Lorisidae; genus Loris; species Loris lydekkerianus. The sequence continues at coordinate 4,705 of CAUYPK010112016.1, forward strand.
TAGTTTGGCAATTTGTTGGACAATTTTCGCTGTCAAAAGCTACAAAGCTCAGAAAATAAGGTAAATATTAGAATACTGTAAGAATCAATGTAGCATTTACTAGAATTCTTCCTTTGGTTTATCTAAGTATTTTCTACCTGAGTGAATCTTAAGTGACAGCATATGTCCTTATCATGAGAAGAACCACTTGAATAATGCTGTAATTAATATGCACAGTCACACAAATTTTCCCCCTGCATACAATACACTCTCCATATGGGATACCTAGATTTATACTTATTTTCTAAAGTAAACATCTCTCCACTTAGCTGGAGTGTTATGTGCAATTTTAGTGAAATCCTCAGTACGTAGAATATACTAAAAGATGCATATGTGACAGGGGCCAAATTAACCATATGGTAGTATTACTGACGGGCACTGTCTCCAGCAAAGGCCGCTGAGGGGGGACATCTTGCTGTGTCATTAACAGGGCAATGTGAGGTAGGAGCAAGTGATTTGAAGGAATCTCTATCCAAACTTCCCGAGGGCCATAACTGCTTTTAGTTTTAGTTTTTGTTTTAAATCAGACCAAAACAATAGCAATTTAAATAATCTTTGAAAAAAAAATAAAATAAATATCTTTGAAGGCAGAGCTGCTGAATGTGTCCCTTGCTAGGAAAAGGGCTGAATGGACTGAGCCCCAGTGTGCCACCTCTCCTAGCAGCCACAGTGTCCCAGAGGAAGGAGGAGGAATCGTGAATGGCCTTGGGGGTCTAGTCCTATGGGGGAGGGGGGGCGATGCCTTAGGTATGCAGGGACGGGAGCCTGTGTCTATCTTCATTATATGGTAGGGAACAGGACCAAGAAATGTGGGGCGTTTCCCTCAAAATCTTCATTTTACCGATGTGCATTTTAAAATTCAGAAAAACAGCACAACTTACTTTGGGTCATACAGGTAATTAGTGGAAGCCAGGACCATCTCCAAATCTCTGAATTTCCTATCTCTGCCTGCTCTGTGTTTGGAGAGGCATAGAGTCCTCCACTGCTAATCCATATATGAGGCTATGAAATAATTTATGTCTGTAAAATTCTTTTGTCCACTGCCAGATGAACCTCCTAAAAGTCAGGTAGAAAGTGAGTACAGATATCCAGGGGGTGACACCATTAGACAAACTGTTTCTTCCTTCTGCTACAAGAGCTGTCTGCCCCTGATTTCACACAATCACAGGCCTATAACTGGGGGTAATGGGCCACTTATCTACCACGGTGCTCTGGGAAGTCCCAAAGCAGGGGAGAAGTGCTGGGCCAGGAAGGACCAGAGAGGTCATCTACCCAATGTCCCATCCATCATATAAATCTTGCCTGCAATATTTCCACAGGTAACAGACGTGTTGGCCTTTGCTCCAGAGCCTCTGTGTTAGGAGTGTGCTGCCTTCTGAGGCCATGTGACCCCCTGCACGGCGTTCTTTATCTGGAGATTTGGTGGTGACAGCACTGCACTGAGCAGAGAGGGGCAATTAAAATCTGGTAGCCCTGTTCCCTGTGACAGTCTGCCTAGACAAGGGGCGTTCTGTGTACCAAAGCTCCTCTGTCTCCCAAGGTCAGTATCAGTAGAGCTGTAGAAAGTTGGGGATGGGGAAGTGGAAGGGAGAGGCATCCAGTTATTAACCTTTATACAGATACAGTGTAGCCTAGTGGCAGACCTACGGGTAATATGTATGATGCTTCCAGACATCAAGAAAGAATGGAAGAAAGGGCTGTAAGAGTCCCAACCTGGGGACTCAAGCCCAGAGGTTCTCTCTCCAGGGTGATAACTAGATAAACTTCTTCACTCAACACAAGCCAAGTGTTCCACGGTAGGCAGGTCTATGCAAACCTCCCCCCCCCACACCCAAAGTCTGAGGAAACAGAAGCTGAGGAAAGGGGCTGACATCCTCCATTTCTCAGAAATAAATATTTAATAGGAACTTATGAACAGAAGCCATGTCTAAGGCTGTGGTGAGATGAGACAAGACAGCAGACCGCACAACACTATCCCCCAGAGACAGGACTAAAATACCACAGTGCAATCCCCAACCTTTATGCACTGGGGACTGGTTTCATGGATGACAATTTTTATGTGGACTGGGGGTGGAATGTGGATGGTTTCAGAGTGATTCAAGTGCATTACAATTATTGCGTACTTCAACTATATGATCATTACATTGTAATATAATGAAATGAAATAATTATACATCTCACCATAACGCTGAATCAGTGGGAACCATGAGCTTCTTTCCTGCAACTAGATGATCCCATCTGGGGGTGGTGGAGTCAGGGACCCCTGAAGTGTGTTGCCGCTATAATGCCATTAGACGCCACTTAATTGTCACTTAACACTTCACGGATAGGGAAATGAGTCAGCAAGCAATTGATTTATTAAGGTCTCTGTGCAGTCAGGCCTCTTGCTAAAGCTGTCTGTATTTGCAGCCCTCCCCAGTGCTGGCATCAGCCCCTCAGCTCCACCTCAGAAAGTCTGGCATTAGATTCTCATAAGGAGTTGCACCCTTGATCCCTCACATGCGCAGTTTACAGTGGGGTTCCCACTCCTATGAGAATCCAGTGCTGCTTCTGCTCTGACAGGAGGTGGAGCTCAGGTGGTGATATCAGCCAGTGATGGGGCAGTTGTAAACACAGATGAAGCTCTGCTTGACTAGCTCTCTGCTCACCTGCTCTGCAGCCCAGTTCCTAACAGGCCGACCACCAGGGCCTGTGTGCAGCCCAGGGGATGGGTACTGCAGCCACGGGGAGGAAAGGGTAGGACAACTGAGGTCAGCTCCTCAGAGAAAGACAAGAATGTTATACGAAACTGCCAAGTCAGGATTATGATAACAGGAGATAAAGTAGAACTCTTGGACACATCCCCAGTGTAGGGGTCAATCAGAAGTCAGACTGGTGGAACAGCATAGAGCTGCTTCAGTCTCCACACCAGAGCACTGCACCCTTTCAAAGGAAAAAGGATGCTGTAGTATTTGGAGACTCGCTGGACAAGCTCACAGTGAAGACTGCACTGCTGGTGGCCCACCTCCTGGAATGGTCTCCTAATGTAGCCACAGGCCAGACTCTTTTAGCACTTGGCTCTAACTTCCTGACCTCATTTCTCCCCATTGGGACCCCTCCTTCCCCTGGCTCAGCACTCTTTCCAGCTACCTCTGCTCCAGTTGTCCTTGCAGGTCACTACTGCACAAGCTCCAGGCTCCAGCATCCCTCTGTGCCCAGCTGTCCCTCTGCATAGTCTATCCTCTTCCTGGAATGGAGCTGGCACACTCCTCCAGCACCTAGAATCCTGACCTGGCTCAGAGGCTCTCTCCTTTATGAAGCACACCCTTCATGATGAAAACAGCTGTTCCCACAACTCTCAGATTTCATTCACAGGGACTGTTTCTTACTTACTTTTATGTCCTGGGTAAATTTGCACCTAGTTCTCCAGGAGCACTATCTGGGTGATAAACACAATTGTAACCCAGACTCAGTTGTACAAAAGGAATGCATATGACTGGAATGCAGCTATTTGTAACCCCTGTAACATTCTGAGAAAATATCTATATGCAAACTCCATTAAAAAGTAAGGTTTTTTTTGATAAAAAATGGTTTAAAAAACAGAATGAATAAGTGGATATCCTATTATATGTACATCTGAATCAGGGTGACCCATGACTGTCCTTCCCACACTCTGCTTATACATGGCTGGTGCCGCCCATGGCTGGAATATTTCTACAATAAATTTCCCTTGTTTTATCCCTCCTAATTCCTGAAATTCCAAATCTGTGTGGTCTTTAGAACTTTAAAATTGAGGCAATGTCACAAATACTGCTTATGTTGAGAGGATTAAATGAAGTAAGTAGGTAAATGCTTAGCAAAGTGCCTGAACGTTAGCAAGGACTCCATCAGCACCAGGGGTGGGGGTGGAGTGCTCTGCTCCACCTGGCATGTGCCTTTGGATTCAAGTGCAGAGGAGATTTATGAGATAGTGGGAGAAGTTAAACTTCCACAACTAGATCAGGAAACCACTGGGAAATAAATGTGAAACCAAAGAAGAATATGAATTTGGGGTTAAATTGTGACCCACATATATCTTAGCAGATACTTGTTTCTTTGACATTTTTGAAAACTCACCTCCAGTTGTACAGTTTCTAGAATTCCATGGACAGCTTTCAAAGGCTCTGCACTGCTGGCTCTGGGGACAGGTGAGCTGCATGGTGGGAGTGAAATAGCTACGCTGCTCTTGATCCATTTCCCTTTGTGGTGTCTTGAAAAAGCTAAACATCCACACTGTGGAGGAAGCCTGTCCTACCTGTAGTCTAAGTATTTCATAGGGTATTTAAAATTCATTTTCATTTCTCTGAATTTAGTTGACATTGGAATCCTCCCATCATCCTTTTCCACATAAAATTTATTTTATAATAAGTTCAGGTAGGCGGGGCTCTGTAGCTCATGTCTATAATCCTGGCACCCTGGGAGGCTGAGGACAGATCGCTTGAGCTCACAAGTTTGAGACCAGTCTGAGTCAGAGTGACACCCCCATCTCTAATAAAAATAGAAAAAAACTATCCAGGTATCATGGCAGGCACCTGTAGTTCCAGCTACTCAAGAGGTTGAAGCAAGAGGATGGCTTGAGCCCAAGAACATGAGGTTGTTGTGAATTATGATGCCATGGCTCACAACAAGGGCTTGAGTCTCTGTCTCAAAAAGAAAAAAAGTAAATAAATAATAAATTCAGGTCATAGGTCATGATTTAAGCTTTTCCTTCATGGGAGCAAAGCTGTGCCATTCCTCACAGACCCCATTGCATCATGTTTTCAAACTCTAGTTGGTTTGATTTAAAATGGTGTTTCAAATACATTTTCTAGTTAATATAAAACAGTGTCATGGCTACATCCATTTATCTTGAAGTACAAGTTTAATCTTATCCAGATCTGTCACAATTAGTTGTTAGGCTGAAAGCTATTGATTATTAATGATAATTACTTGCTTACCAAGTCCTTCCCTAAGTTCTGAATTTCAAATCATGGCACCCCAGGGCTTGCTGGCAGGAGTTGTTAGGGGGGTTGGGGAAAAAGGAGGGAGCTGAAGTGGGCAGGTCTTTCCTCTGGGAGGCCCCCCAAGGAGATTGATGGAATCACAGATAGTCTTTAACCAAATACCAAGCATACCTGACAGAAACCACACAGCAATCAAAGATTCTGGGGGCAAAGAGAGATGCATTTTAAACATACTCCCAGCCTTTGCTCTGTCAGTAACAAATTAGATGTGTCACTTTCTCCAAGCAGATTTAGTGAGGACATTACCAATGTTAATGATCCTTGCTTGCCACTGGAGGAAGAAGCTGGAGGCAGCATTTGGTAGCACCCAGGGAAAGCTTTCATTTTCTTTTTTCTTTCCACTGCATGGGAGCATGACAAGTGCCTTTTTCCCATAGTCATCCCTCTCTCAAGTTTGGGGACTATCAGGTGACATGATTTGAAATATTTTATATATTCTGTTCCTTAATAGACAAGCCCACTCTTGTCCACTGTTTACTTCTATGCACAGGTTCAATATAGAAAAGTTAGGAGACTTACCCTCCAAGAGGGTTGAGTGTTGTGTATGAATGTGTGTGTGTATGTATGAGTATGAGTGTGTGAGAGTGAGTGTGAGGGTGTGTGTGTAAGAGTGATTCTGTGTGTGTAAGAGTGTGTGAGTGTGAGAGATTGTATGAGAATGAGAGTGTGTGTGAGAGTGAGTGTGAGAGTGTGTGTGTGAGTGAATGAGTGAATGTGTGAGTGTGTATGAGTGGATGTGCGTGTGAGTCAGTGTGTGTATGTGAGTGTGTATAAATGTGAGTATGTGAGTGTGTATGAGTGTGTGTGAGAGTGTGTATGAGTGAATGTGCGTGTGTGTGTGAGTGTGTGTGAGAGAGTAAACACTGCTCACTATGTCAAGGCATTTTTTTTCCTCAAACCTTGCTTAGGAAGGCAAGCAAATAACAATAAAAAGAGGATGTTCCTCCATCCCTGTTAGAGCGATTTCCTCTGTAGTAGATGATAACTCACAGAAAATCCATCCATCTTAATCTACTCGGCTCCAGCAATTATTTCAGTGACCAAAACTCTGAAATTAAAAAAAAAGCGCATTTTAATGTTGATGGCTCATGTAGAAATGAGTTGGAAATTAAATTCACCAAACACCTGCAGAGATTATTAAAAATAAAAAAGATCCGATGCTGCATTAAAGGATATAATAAGCTTCACAGAGAAGATCATTAAGTTAGTGTGTGGACAGTGGGCTATTTATAGCCAGGATTTCCCTTCGCATTCGGACAACTTCCCTCGCGCAGCTCAGGCCTGGGCCCCGCAGTCCACAGATGCGTTTATAAAAGCCACAATTAAAGATGATTCAGAAGAGAAAGGTATTTCATGTTCCTTTCATTACAGGCTGTGCATTAACCGGTATCATTTTTCAGGATGATGGGGAAGAGAAAGACCAATGGCCACGAAAGCGTAGGTCAGGGGGACAGAATTTGCCGAGGTCATTTTCCTCAGAACTGACAGTTTTGCTTTCAAGCCCGGAATTTGCATCAGCCTGGTCCCCAGAAGAACGCCTAGGTTGGGGAGAAAACAAAACCAGGGAAGCCGGGTCAGGCCCAGCCTGGGAAAGCGTGCAGAGGCCGCTGCAGGTGCCTCCGTCCACCCACAGAGGGAGAGCGGCGCGCTCCTCCGCGCTGGAACCGCCCAGGCCTGGCCGGTCCACTGCAGAGGGAGAGCGGTGCGCTCCTCGGGCGCTGGAGCCGCCCAGGCCTGGCCCGTCCACCCACAGAGAGAGAGCGGCGCGCTCCTGCCGCGCTGGAGCTGCCCAGGCCTGACCCGTCCACCCACAGAGGGAGAGCGGCCCCGCCTCTCTCTGATTCTCTGCGCTTTGAAGCGTCTCCTCTCGCTGCACACGCACACCCCATGTTGAATTTCTACAGGACAAACTGCAATTGAGGTTTTTTTCTCAGGAGATTTTCGTTTCTTTTCTTTCTTTCTTTCTTTTCTTTTTTTTTTTTTTTTTTTTTTTTGCTGTTTCCTATGTACGTTTCCTTGGCATACGCTTCATGGCCACACTCCCTTTTTTCCTTTTGAAAGCTGCCATTCCTATCTAACCATTCTTTGCCAAGAAATAACTAAGCTCTGCCAGGCGCCTCCCGCTTGGTGTGAGCCGGTTTGAGTCGCAGCTTGGCTGCGTTTTGATGAGTCCTGAACTTCATGCACCATCAGTCGTGGAGGGAGGAAGCCAGTGGCATTTGGACTGAATGGCTCATGAACCATATTTTTCAGATGTATTGTATTTGGCCCCACAGCTGTACTACTTGTTTATTCCTTTAATTTCCAGGCCTTTGTGGATTTGAGCAGGCCTGAATCCATACAACTCAAGATGCGAAGAAGAATCTAAATGGATGATAATTCCTAACTTTGAGAAAAATTATTTATTTCTAACATATTGAACAGCTGTGTTCAGAATCAAGCAGTAAGTCAAGGATAAGCATGAAGAAGAAATACATGTGGATATGTGCGTGTGTCAGCTCTTGCTGTGGTGGCAAGCAAATCCAAAGTTCCACTAGCCTGGGTTCACAGACTCTTACTCCTGGGTCTGTGGGTTGGCTGTGTCTCTCCTGGGCTCAGCTGGGCTTGGCTGGGTTTGCCTTCAGTTTGCATTCAGGTCACTTTCATAAATCTTCATTCTGGAAACCAGGCTCAAGACACATCCTGCAGTCTGGGGCACGCTGCTGTGATACTAAGGCCTGAAGCTCAAGAGGGTGAGTGGAAAGATGATTTCTTCTAAATCTTTCACTTACACAGGTCACAGTGTTACGACTGGCCACATTTTGTCCTTCCAACCAAGTCATATGACCAAGCCCAAAGTCAGTGGGGCATGGAAAGTACAGTATAATAAAAAATAAATATTCAGTTTTTGTCCCTTGCTCCTGGCGTAGGGTCTTCTCCCCACCTTGAAATTTATTCCTTTTCACATGCTCATTAGATGGTTTATGGGGCATGGGAATTGCTGTATTTTGTTGTGTATAATGTGCTTGTATGTACAATGCACACCCACGTTTTTGGCCTAAACTTTCATAATAAAAAATATTTTGTTTTAAATTTTTAATTCAGATTTTTATTAATTTATATTTAGGTACTTATTTTTCAATTTCAAAGGAATTTTAGCATTTTTTAAAACATATTATGGTTCAAGAAACGATCAGTAATAGTAAAAATCAGTTCAATTGCTAGGTCCAGCCTAAAGTGTCCGAAGAGAAATAAATCACTCTTTGTTGGCTGAAAATGCTTTGTCGCAAGTTTGTCATAAGTTCAACAAAACCACTTACCACATTCCAGAGTGTTCCAGGGTTTTAAAGCATAAATAAAAGAATTAAAAACACTTATAGATATGGATTTAGTACTCCCCATGTATAATGAGCATCCTTATTTTTCCCTCAAAAATTTGGACAAAAAAGTGTGCATTATACATGTTAAAATACAATATAGCTTCAGGAGGGGTCTATTCACCAAAAAACCAACCATGTGACTAGAGTTAGAACTTGTAGCCTTACCACCCAGAGAGCAAAATGGCGCTTATGATTGAGTCCAATCCCCAGCCACGGTCCAGGGATTTAAGCAACTGTGCCTATGTGATGAAACTTCTACAAACCCCCCAAACCATTAAAATTTTGGCAGGTTCTGGGTTGGTGAGCAGCTCAGGGTGCTGTGAGTGGGGCCACGCCCATCTTCCCACTTGGCTGTTTCTAACTTATGCCCTTTACATCACAACAGAACATTAATCCTAAAGAAAGCCCTTTCCTGCACTCCATGTCATTTTAACACGTTATCAAACATGAAAAGGCACTTTTGTTTTAACCTCTGAGCTGGAAGTCAGCAGGAAGAAGTGGGGACAGCCTGGGGACCCTTTTACAGCTGGCGAGTGAGTAGGGGCTGTGTTATGGGACTGAGCCCTTACCTCACAGTGTCTGTGGTAACTCTGGGCCAGTGCTGTCAGAATTTAGTAATTGTCCAGCTCCAAGTTAGTGTTAGAGAAATCAAGAATCGTTAGTGCTGGAATGAGGTATTTGGTGTCAGAAAACATCCCGCAGAAGGGTTATTCTAATGCCAGGGAAACCAAGCTTCAGAAATGAATAAATAATTATGAGCAAACAATGCAGCCTAACACTGTATTATTTTGGAACAGATCTAAATGCTTGAGAAATGCTTAGTAATGTTCAGTGATCTTACAATTTCCTAGTCCACTTGCCAGCTCAACTGCAGCACAGGATACCATCTCCTTCTTCTTTAATAGAAACCCCAGCATCATCCAGTCTTTGCTGGAGGAAGTCCTCTCGTGATCCTTCCATGTGACTTTAAATCATGAGACAGAAATGTGGGCATATACTCTGTGTGTGGGGTCCAAGCACTTGAGAGAAGATGCTCCTGTAATCTGGTGTCTCTGCTGACGCCATTGGCATCCTGTAGTTCAGGGAGCAAAACTTTGACCATAATGTAATTACAAAAACATATGCTTAAAAAATGTTGGAAAGAACAGCCCATATGTGTTTTCTCGAGCTCTTACAAATGTATTTGTTTTCTCAAGATTGTAAGGATACCATATAGCTCCGTGGGTTGACCACCCAAGGGACTATATCACACTGGTCAACATAAGAAACTAGGCCTCTGTACTGCTCTGTGCATGTCCGATCTAGGAATATTAGGTCAGCTTAAGGCGGCGGCCAATGTAGGGAGGTGGCTGACTGTGGAGGTTCTACTGCATATGTTTTCTCAAGCTCCACATGTATCTCTGACATGGCTCCCACTCGAGTAATAGAATTTAAAAAAGGAAAGGGCAAAGAAATGGACACAGGTAAGTGCAGCCCCGTCCTGGGAGTTTCCCTTTCTTTAGCAGCTTGGATTCTCCCTGTAGCTGTGAGAGGAATACCAGCAGCACCACCTCAGCCCCCAGCTGTGCGGGTGAGGAAGCTGACACCCAGAAACACAGTCCATGAGCCTTGATTAACATGCAGTGGCCTCAGCATTTGAACTTAGTCCTGAACAACAGAAAGCTTTTCTCTACTAGATATTTTTTTCATAGCAAAAAGTCTCAGTTCTTATCTCAAGGAGAGGCCAATTAAAAATTGCTGTCATGTATAGTGTGAAATCTATCAAAGGTTACCTGCTAGGAGAGAGAAAGGAAAGTAAAGCCATGTTAGCCAGGAAGAACGAGGCTGGTGTCAGATATCTCTGGCAAAGTTATTTTTTGTGACTAGAATTGATTTGCATGTTTTCTAGAGCCCTCTATATCTTTTACATTTAACAAGTATACAACAAAAATTCTTCCAAAGTGAACAAAATGTCTGATAGACAAAACAAAGACGATAAACAGAAGGCAAATAAACACATAATAATATATTCAGCATCATTAGTCATTAGAGAAATGCAAGTGAAAACCATCGTGAGATACTACAACACACCTATTAAACTGCTAACATAAAAAAGACAGGCAAATACTGAGGGTGATGTAGAACGCAGAGCGACTGGAACTTTCAGACACTGTATACAGGGTAAAGGTATTCAACCCAAACTATACCATCACCCATTTAACTTGACTATGTGACTATTAGATACTCAAGAAAAATAAGAAGACATATGCAAAAAAAATGTACAAAAATGTTATATCAATCTGATTTGTAATAAGCCCAAACTGGAAACAATGCAAACATCACTGACAGATGCGCACACAAACAGAGAGTGGGATATATACCCCCATGCCGTGGATACTCCCAGTGATAAAAGGGAATGAACTACAGACACAAACAGCAGGGCTGGATCTCAGAATAATTATGCTCAGTGAAACAAGCCAGATCCCCCTCCAATACTGTACTATTCAAATTTATCAAGTTCTAGAAAACACAAACTGCTTCTTACTGACATAAATTAGACCAGTGTTTGAGGAGGGACAGGAGGTGGGTAGATAGGAAGGAGCAATAACAAAGAGACGTGAGGAACTTGCAGGTGGAAAGTGCTTATTATCTTGATTGTGGCGATGGTTTCATGGTCCAAACCTTTCAAAGCTTACTCGATTGTACCCTGGACGTAGGTACAGTTTGCTGAATGTCAATTAGACCTCAATACAACCTTAAAAAAAAAGCTTATCGTATAGGCATATTATAAAGAATAAATATTTCCAGAAATGAAGACTTAGAAGAGCATCTGGCACATTGTACGTGATCGCTAAGCTCTTCCACTGTTACCCTTAACTGTTATCAAAAGAAATGTTGCAGTGTGGTTGCTGGCATTAAGTATAATCTGCAAACATCTACTTTCTGCTCCTGAGGTAATTGCCTTCCTGTTACTGCTTAACCATGACAGAGTTGACAAAATCTGGGACAAAGCCTTAAGACTAACTCCTACCAAAGGACATTCTCTCATGCCTACATTTAGCACGATTAGGAACACACAATCGCCTCTGTGTGAAGTCAATTGTTTCTACTAAGGCAGGCTTTGGATAATTCTTAATGTGACACAGTATTTGAGCATGATGGAGCTCATGAAGGCCAATTGGGATTCAAAACTTTCTGAATGTTTCATTATTTCTTGGAGAACTAGAAGTGAAGCTGGCCTAGCTCACAGATTCATCAGAACCCCACATGCTCTGTCAGTTGGTCCCGTTTTCCAGGTATTAAAAAAGCTGGTGTTCTCCTCCTTCCTTGTCACGCAGGATGGTTTCTGCCATCACTGCTGAGCCCTTCACCTTCATGGTGCACAGGCTCCTGCTGAGACCTTAAAGAATCAGCTTGTGCTTTGCATTACATATTGATCAGAAATGGAATTTAGTAATTCTTACCTCACTACCTTCTAATAGTGTCTGTTAGAAGACACTATTAAGTATATTGTTTAGGCTATTTTTAAACAAATATTGATCTTACGAATATTTGTCTCTATCACTAATTTGCTAAGGGTTTTTATAGCACATGATTAATGAATTTTATAAAATATTTTTCTTCATATTTTGCAATGAGCATATTATTTTTATTTCTGATATTTTTATATAGTTAATTCCATCAATTGAATTTTTTAATGTTAAGCCTAACATACAATCATAAAATAAATCAAATTGCATTATTATCAAAATATTCTTTTACATATCATTTTATACAATTAGCTAATATTTGTCCAGGAACAGTGGCTTACTCCTGGAATCCTAGCACTCTGGGAGGCTGAGGCAGGTGGATGGCTTGAACTCAGGAGTTTGAGACCAGCCTGAGCCAAGAGCGAGATCCTGTCTCTACAAAAACAGAAAAATTAGCTGGGCCTGGTAGCACATACCTGTAGTCCCAGCTACTTAAGTGGAAGACTGAGGCAAGAGGATCGCTTGAACTTCAGAGTTTGAGGTTGCTCAGAGCTATTATGCCATAGCACTGTGCATGAGTGAGACTCTGTTTCAAAAAAAAAAAAAAAAAAAAAAAAGAATTTGGTAATAAAACTAGTTGAGCTTTATATGATGTATTTCAGGCATCCTCAAACTTTTTAAACAGGGGGCCAATTCACTGTCCTTCAACCTATGGGAGGGCCCCGGACTATAGTTTTAAAAAAAAACAAAAAAAACTATGAACAAATTCCTATGCACACTGCACATAGCATATTTTGAAGTAAAAAAACAAAACGGGAACAAATACAATCACACCACATCATGTGGCCCACGGGCCACAGTTTGAGGACCCCTGATGTATTTCCTTTATTTATTCATTTTTTTTCTGTTTTCCAAAATAATTAGTATAAATTTGATTTTAAAAATGATTTTCCCATTTAATCTAATTTGAATGTGTTGGCTTTACCTTCTTAAACTAACTCATTGTTTTTAATATTGGTTTTGTTATGATAACCCTCTTTCCATTCCTAATATTACTGATATGTTCTTTCTATCTTTCCTTTGTCTTGCTAGGGCTGTATCAATTCTCTTAGTCTTTAAAAAAGAAATAATAATTTGTGTTGTTAACTTTACAGTATGTTTGCTTTCTATTTTGTTAATCTTTACTCTTACTTATTTCATTTTTTCTATTGTCTTGTTCTTTTCCTAATGTCTCAATTTTGATTCTTAGATAATTGATTTTTAGCTTTTCTTAAAAAAAAAATACATACCATAAATTATACTCTAAGCATAGCTTTAGTTTCTTTCCACAAGCTTTGATATATTTTCATTATCATCCACATAATAGGATCTAAATCCAGAATTTCTAATTCCATTTCTGAATTTTTATAACTAACAATAAAAATTACTCTTTTGTTTCTCAGTCATCCATAAACAAATGATTTTCAAATTTTTACATAAAAATACTCAGATTTCAAAGAAAGTAAAAGTTCCCTGTAAGTTTGCAAGCTCAGACAGTGAAAGGGTCAGGTTTTTCAGGAAGTTAACACATTGTCTTAAATTGGATACATTTTCTTTCCATTGGTTATTTGTATGTCATCCATTTGTCATTAAGTATTTTTTTCCTGCAGTATTTCTTACATAATCAATTTTTTATTTTACTTTGTGGATTCTGGAATTCTTATCTTGCTAAGGTAAGAAGTTTGCTAAGATAAGGTCTTGCTAAGAAGAACTTTCTTTACCCCAAAATAATAATAATAAAGATTGCCCCATAAAATACTGTGTCAAGCTTGTTCTTTTTTTTTTTTAATTTTACAATTTTTATTTCATTTTAAACATAATACGGGCAGACAGAGATGGTATTTTTCAATCAATGTTTAACAGCACAGTAATATCGACCATTTGCAGAAATTATGTAGTATTAAACATATCTGAATCTTCAGCCAAGCTCCAACACTCAAAAAACAAAAGACTTGAGGTCAAAAGCTATTAATCCCTCTTTTTTTTTTTTTTAATTAAATATCCTCATTTTTTAAAAATAAACACCTAGAGCTTGTCAACATTTTTTAAAGATTACTACAAAACCATTTCAAAGTTGAATTACAACCCCTGGTACATCAGAGAGACAATAATAAATGTATAATCAATGTGCTATGCTATTATTGATCACTATTTTAAAGTCATGAAAAGCCAGCAACAGTAAGGCTGGACAGAACTTGATTGGGCCTATGTCTCCATGGAATGGACAGCAGCACTGAGTGACACGACGAGAGGAACACTTTCTTTTCCACCTTCCTGGAAAAATTTTTATTAGATACAGCAAAGGATGGACAGCTACTGAGTGGTGGTGTGAACCATGCGAGAAGAACAACTAGACAATAGGTGTGCAATAAACATCCAATTCCTGAACCTTGGACTGAAAGGTGAGAAAATTTATCACAGAAGGTAATGGTTGAAAGGCATTTTGATTCATTTTTTTTTAAATTAATGCAATAAACTTAGAAAATGTCTTCTTGTCACCTTTATACAAGGCAGCAATCCCAAGATAATTTTCTTTTATGTCGTTTTCTGGGATGGAGTGGCCTACTTCACCTACTTCTACTCCTGCCTTCTTGTTCCATTTGAGGGGAAAAATAAAACCACCTAAAATGTCATCCTTTAAACTTCTGGATTACCAAAATGATCAACAAATAGTATTTATTTCACACCTAAGCATAAATAGTGACAATGTATTACTGTTCACTTTCCTCTTCCATTATTTTAGCAGAACTTAAGCGATGTGCCGTCTCCACCTCCAGAGAGCCGCAGGGTATCTTCCGGTGTTACAATGATGGCCTTATCATCATCGCACTTAATCCATTCATCTTGTTTCCTTTTTACCCATGACACATAGTGACCCGAGAACTAGACCTTCCCTGGTGTGTTAGCACTGCTTGTAAATCATAGTATCCACAATTGTTAGAGCCGATATCATCAGCAAAAGAAAAGGGTCCATACTTTACTTCTTTCTGGGGACTACTCTTTTGTCACTTGCATCTGGCTGCAGATTCACTTTTTTGTCTTCTAAATCCTTGAATTTTGACCGAAAAGAGATGATTTTCTCCTGAAATTCTGGTGTACACAGTTCATACACATCCAACATAAGGGGAAATTTAACATTCTTTACAACTTTCATTCACACACTCCTTCTCCTTACAAAAGAAGCGAACCATCTGAATGGTCAAGTAAGCCAGTGGCCGACTGATCTTGGAAGATTTGAAGTGCAAAGCATTTCTTTGCAACGTTGGAGACTGTTTGGTGATTTCTTCCTGAAAACGCAATTTAAGTCCTGTAAAAAGATACTTGACTTCCTGATTGATAAAACAGCTAATTTGAAGTTGATTCTCCTTTCCTTTGGTGACTGCTGCTTCTTCAGATTCTGTGCATTTCATGGTAGTTTCAAACTCAACACCAAAGAACTCATCAGTTAAACTTTTCTTTTCAGAAGGTGTCACTGCTGATGCAGAAGAAGAATCAGTTTCTTTTACAGAATTATCTTCTATGGCTTCTAATTTCTGTTGCAATACTCGTATCATTTTTACTCAGCATTCATTAGCATCCTTTTGAAGATACTGTCCTTGTTCACCTTTCTCCACAAACTGTGGGAAAGCCATGTGCAAAAACTGAAGTAGAATGATAGGAGAGATACTAGAAGAAGTTGTATCCATGGAATCAAACAAATCTCTAAGGGCTGCAGTAATATACTATGCTGAAGACATTTCCCTTTGCGCTCTCAAGGCACCTGCATACCTTTTAAGGGCATCTTTGAGTTCAGGCACAGAACCAATACATTGAACTGTAGCATTCATGTAACGAGTGTTACCAAGGTTTGTCAATCCACATAGTAATTCCATGGCGGATGCCAACTGTTCTTTGGTCATGTCCTCTACAGAGACATTTTTAACTAAGGGTTCTTCAGGAAGAGCATCTGCTGACCCCATCATCAGTATAGTCATTCCATTTTTTATTTTAATGTTTCCCCAATCATCATCCTTCAAAGTTCCTCCTTTGATCATAACTTTCTGTCTGGCCGGCTGGGCTCCAGTCAGTGCAAAAAGCTGAGCCTTGAACACCATTGGAGGCTCATCAGTATTTAATTCTACACCTTCAAATTTCTCCTTTACCCATTTTACAGTAACAGAGTAAAGCGGCATGGCTGGGCGCAGGCGGTGGCGGGGGTGCGGGAGCCCGAGAGGGTGGTGAAGGGCAGGGTACCAGAAGAAGGTGTAGGGGCGGCCGAGGTACAGACATGGAGCTCAAGCTTGTTCTTTATTTAAGTTTTTATATTTAATGCAGCCCTCTTGGGAAGTATGCCTTAGTACCTTCTCTTTAGAGTGAAGAGATTAAGTGATTGTGCCCATCCAACTAATCAATACAGAGCAGAACTAGAACCAGAAGTTCATTTGAAAATGAACTTCTCTAGCCCCGAAGCCTGTGTTGTTTTCTTTCATGCTCTCCTATTGAAAACCTCAAGCATTCAGGTCACGGAATCTAAAAATTGCCACTGGCATGAGCAACGTATCACAGATCCTCACATCTTGCAGGTAAGAAAACGCTTAGAAAAGCTGCCTGGCTCATATGAAATCATTTTGCTAGTGACTTCTTGAGCCAGAATCAAGTCTAAGGAATCTGAATTTCTAAGACAATGATCTTCTTTCCATTCTAACTCACCTTACAGTGCACCTTTCTGGAAAAGGCATGTGCTGCACCACCAGCGCTTCCAGGACCACTCACATCACAGGGCTGGATTCCTGAAGTGAGGTGAACGTCATTTGTCAGTATTACTATTAAAGAGTCCTATAATAATAAAAAAAAAAAAACAGAAAAAATCTACTTGGGTTTCGGCAAGAGACTTTAAATACTTGCCCCAACAAGAAGGGGATTAGACCTATTAACTGCCAAAAAGGGAGGCATCTGTTTATTTTTGCAGGAGAAGTGCTACTTTTATGCCAACAGATCTGAGATGGTGCAAAACAA
>CAUYPK010112022.1:0-27117 GCA_963574355.1 Loris lydekkerianus
TCCATAACCATCATTATGGAAACCTGCAAAATTATAAAATCCACTTGGAAATACGAAAGAAAAATAAATGAAATCTTACCACTACAGAAAAAAAAAAACCCAACTCTAAAAATACATAACAAGAGAAGAAGTAAAAAACAAAGGATATGGAAAACAACCAAAACCAATCAATAAAATGGCAAGAATAAGTCCTTGCCTATAAATTATAACTTTGAACGTAAATGGATTAAAATATCCCAACTGAATGGATAAAAAACAAGACTCAACAATACACTGTCTACAAGAAACTCACCTATGGCTTGGTGACTGTAGCTCAGTGAGTAGGGCACCAACCACATACACAGAGGTTGGCAGGTTCAAGCCCATCCAGGGTTTGCTAAACAACGACAACTGCAACCAAAAAATAGACAGGCATTGGGGTGGGTGCCTGTAGTCCCAGCTACTTGGGAGGCTGAGGCAAGAGAATCACTTAAGCCCAAGAGTTTGAGGTTACTGTGAGGTGTGATGCCACAACACTCTACCAAGGGGGACATAGTGAGACTCTGTCTCAAAAAAAAAAAAATCTTCTTAGTGGGGAGCAAGGAGCATTCATGTTTTTGTAGAGAAACAGCAAGTGGGCACACACGCAATCACCATCTTTCAAATCTATAAAGTATTTGGCAAAAATTTATGTTAGCAGTTATACCATGAATGAAGAGGGCTGTATCCAAAATTAAAATATTCAAATACCTGGAAAAAATTCAAGTCAAGTGTTAAATAGAAATAGATCAAAGATAAGAATAAAAATGTAAAAACATGTTTTTTAGAAAACCTTCATAAACTGTGGCACTGAAGAATATTTTGTGGGTGTTGTTAGGTTGTTCATTTATTAACAATTTATCTTCCAGTTTTGTTTTGTTTTGTTTTGTTTTTTGAGAAAGAGTGTCACCATGTCATCCTCTGTAGAGTGCTATGGCATCACAGCTCATAGCAACCTCAAACTCTTGGGCTTAAGCGATTCTCTTGCCTCAGCCTCCCAAATGGCTGGGACTACAGGCGTATCTTCCAGTTTTTAAATATTGAAATGGATCTAATAAGTTTATTGAGTAATGAGCTTACTGAGTTTATTGAGTAAGAACTATGTAATAAGATTCTATGCCAAGAGCTTCACATGCTTCATTTAATTCTCCCAAGCCCGCGATCCTAATTTTATAGATGAGGAAATGAATCTCAGGTCATACAGCTTGCTAATACATAAGAGTAACCAAGAGCACTTACCAAATACTGGCCATGAACAAGTGCTACCATAAGGCTTTCTGTATATTTCAACTTTTAATTCTCACAGCCTCTCTGTGACACAGATCCTATGATTACATCCCTTTCAAAGATGATTATTTCTGAGGCATGGAGAAGTTAAGTAACTAACCACTTGGTAAATATGGAGACCGGGTCCTAACCCAGTCCAGTTGCCCCCAGCATCCTAACTTTGAACTTCTATGCCCTATATCATCTTTCAGCTAAAATTCAAACTCAGGACAGCCTGACTCCAAAGCCTGAGTTCTTGCCAAAATTATTACCTAAGACTTCCTTGTAAATCAAGCATGCAGGGGACTCATTAGAATGAAGACAGGTTGAGTTTCATGTTGGTGCAGATGCATCATGTACTTTCAGAAAAATATGTCTTTGTTGGATTAGAAAATGACAACATCCTTGAGCCTGAGCTGTGTGTCTCCACCCTGTCTTAACCTGTGCACTCTTTTTAATCAACATACACTTCCTGTTCTCTCAGAGAACCCAAGAACCACATTTACGATGAAGAGGGAGGCACCTTCTGCTATATTACCTCTCATCAAGAATATTTTGTGATTTTTAAGAAGTTTCTAATATGGCTTCCCTTTACCCCAGGCAAAAACCAAAACAAAGCCAAGAACACCCAAAGAAAACAAACAAAAAACCCAAGTTTCTGGCTGGGTGCCGTGGATCACCTGTAATCCCAGAACTCAGGGGAGCCAGGGGTGGGGAGGTGGGGGGTGGATTGCTTGAGCTCAGCGGTTCCTTATTTTTCTTTTCTCCTGTCTATTGTAAGGACCCTATCTCTAAAAATAGAAAAACTAGCAGGGCGTTGTGGTGAGCGCCTGCAGTCCCAACTACTTGGGAGTCTGAGGCAAGAGAATCATTTGAACCTGAGAGTTTGAGGTTGCTGTGAGCTGTGACACTACAACACTCAACCTCAGGGTGACTGAGTAAGACTAGGATGCCGGCCCCACATACCGAGGGTGGCAGGTTTGAACCGGGCCCCAGCCAACCTATAACAAAAAATAGCCAGGCATTGTGGTGGGTACCTATAGTCCCAGCTACTCAGGAGGCTGAGGCAAGAAAATCACCTGAGCCCAAGAGGTGAAGGTTTCTGTGAGCTGTGACGCTACAGCACTCTACCGAGGGCGACCAAGTCAGACTCTGTCTCCAAAAACAAACAAACGAACAACAAAAAAGTTCCTGCAATTTCCTATCTTTTTCCTTTTTCTTTTTGTCTTTGAGATTTCTTGTCATAGGACACATTCAGGTGTGTTGCTGGCAGAATCTTAGAGAGTCTGTGCTAAGAATTCTGTCTAACTGGCTGTTTCCAGGACTGTGGTGAGAGTTAATTCGCTTCACATTCCACTGCAGATACAAAGCAAACAAGGCAATGCCAGACCATGTGACAATCTCGTCCTCAGGAGAGCAAAGATGTGTCTGCGCTACGCTTTGCTGAATTCACTCTGAGGAAGTGGCACTGTACTGGTGCCTACATATGGTTTTATAGTTTTCCTGTCTATCAGGCTTGTTTCATTGATTTTACCTGTACTTGAGGGAACCACTCAGATGTGAAATAATCACAGTGGAGATTTTTGAGAAAGAGGATGACAAAGTGAAGGATTTTGGATGTTGGCATAACCACTATTGGTAGAAACTTTACTTTTGCTTATGTATGGAATATTGTTTACTTTTTTTTGATATATTGGAAAAACTGGGGTTTGATCTCATACAAGGTAAGTGCTATTCTGTTTTTCTGAGAACAAAGAATTAGCTTTGGAGAAAATGGAGAAAACATTCTTGAAAACAGACTCTTGACAGTGGAGGGAATTCTTTCATATCCATCAATACACAATTGTTAAATGAAATTGAAGAGGCTGTGGAAACTGATTAGAAAGGGCATGTCATCCACTCTGCACCACGGGAGAAGTAATCAATAACATTTCAATGCAAATGAAATCATCTGGAAAATTGTCTCTAAGGACTTCTTTGATTCAGAAATTGATTTTGCAGAAAGACTGCCAGCAAATGTAGTCCTGAATTTACACACCTGACTGCATTTAATGTTTATTTTAAAAATGTAAGTTATCAAAAAGCAGATAGGTATCAGGAATTTTGTTTTATTTTATATTTTTTGAGACAGAGTCTTACTCTGTCACCCCTGGGTAGAGTGCTGTGGCATTGTAGCTCACAGCAACCTCAGACTCTTGGGCTCAAGTGATCCTCTTGCTTCAGCCTCTCAAGTAGCTGGGACTACAGGCATCTGCCACAATACCTGGCCAGGTTTTCTCCTATTTTTTAGTAATGATGGGGTCTCACTCTTGCTCAGGCTGATCTTGAACTCCTGAGCTCAAGCAATTCGCCGGGTTTGGCTTCCCAGACTGCTAGGATGACAGGCATGAGCCACCCCACCAGGCCGGTATAAGAAACTTTTTTAAAGGAAGCAAGTTCCAGGGACTTCCTGAGGTCACTCTCCATTCATCCCTATGTCTCATACCATTAATATACGCAGCTCACATTACATCTTTAGTTCTGGGCAGTGACTGAAATTCACAAAATGGCCTTGAGCCGTCAAGGGAAGTGGATGCTGCTTACTTAAACATAGAGGTGTTTAAAATACCTTCTTAAAAATGGCTGTGCTATTCAGCCATGAAGAAGGATGACTTAATGCCTTTTGGAATAATCTGGATGGAACTGGAGACCATTATCCTAAGTGAAGTATCTCAAGAATGGAAAAGCAGACACCACATGTACTCACTGTTAAATTGGAAGTAACCAACAATCACCCATGTGCACAGAGTGAGGTAAAACTCAGTGGAAATCAAACACGGGGGAGGAGGCAGAGGGGATGGGTAAAAACCTATCTAATGAGTAGGATGAATACTACCTGGGTGATGGGAACACTTATAATTCTGACTTAAGCATTATAAAAGACCCATGCAACCAAGAACATTTATAAACCTGTAATACTTCAAAATAAAACAGTGGCTTTGTATTGTACATTTATATTCCATATACGATACCAAGAGCTTGATGTAGATGATCTGATTTAACTTTTATAGCAGCTGGGTGAAGTTGGAAATATTGCCACTATTTTATTGTTAAGGAAAGGGGAGGCTCAGAGAAATTATGTAACAAAGCCGTATCTGTCTGAATGCAACACCTGTTTATTTAACCGCCCTGCTCTTTGTTTCCTTAAGTGTTGTCAGTTAAAGAGTTTAATTTTAGATATTTGGAAATTTCAGTTGTGTGGAATAGCTCCTTTCAGTACCTGAAGAACACAAGCTAAGTGAGGCATTTATTAATTTTATTTGGCAGCCAATAACAGGAGTAAATTTTGGAATTTTTCAGCTTATGCCTTATCTGGTAATGGACATTCTGCGAGATTATCCAGGACTTCCTGGACTTTTTGTGGCCTGTGCGTATAGTGGAACATTAAGGTATGGTCTGTGACTCAAATAACACATGGTTTTCCTTTGGAGATCTTTCCTTTATTATTAGATACTTCGGGGGATAAAGTTGAATTCTGGGCATGGGCAGAAGTGGCCCAAAGTAGGGCAGTCTGCTGTTGGTGACCTCTGTCAACCTGACTCTTGTCTCTGTGACTAGCACCCTGGTGTCATCATGCTCCACTTTGAACTTCTGTCTCATACACCATTGTCTACTCTAGAATGTCACAGTCACGATGATCAGTGGATAGTGGCTTTCACTGTCTATCAAAAATGGGTGTCAATGGCCTTGGTTTAAAACATGCCTGTGGCTAAAACATGGTCAACTGGAACTTCAGAATTAAAGATTCCATTTACATGTTGACTAGGACACACTGCCCGAGGATCCTTGTGTTTTGTGATTGAACTTACTCCCTGCAATTTCTCCTTGTGTTTGCACCAGAGAATTATTATCAACATATGCAGAAAATATTAGGAAGGATTCAGGACATGAATGTTGTTGATATTTACGATCCTTGTTAGGGAGGACTTTTCAACATTCCTACACACACACACAAATGTTTTAAAGTTGTATATAGTAATACTGAGTCATCTCTGTAGATTATTTTCATAGATGCTGGGGATTAACTGCCACATGGAGGCAACATTACTATATCCTTTCTCTTTTATTTAAATCAATCCAGTGGATGTTGCCTGAATCATTCTAGAACGATAACAGATTCCAGAAGGAGAGGCTGTGATCATTAAAAATAACATCGTAGAAATCTGGTCATATTTTAGAAGTGACGATTTGTTTTCTCCCTTTCTCCCCCTGAAGTATTGTACTATAAATCAAAAGTTGTAATTTCCCTTACAGCACCGTGTCCTCCAGTATTAATGCCTTGGCTGCAGTAACAGTGGAAGATGTGGTAAAACTACGCTTCCGATCACTCTCAGAAAGGGCTCTGTCTTGGATTTCCCAAGGAATGAGTAAGTTTCTGTTTTTACCGTTCCAGTTTAACTCAGAGAGATGATGTTTTTTTTGAGACGCTATAAATTGTTTTCCTCTGAAGACACAGAATAAGAACAGCTGAGTATGAATGCAAACCTCCGATGTGTGCTTTGACTTACTGTGGACACAGCCACATTTCCAGTCAAGATTTGGGAGACACTTCAAACAATAACTTATCAGTGGATCACAGGATAATTTCCAGGGGTCCTATTTGACTGCTCTTTCTTATTCTTTGTATCCCAAATTTATGTTAAAATTCTTAGCCACAAACAAAAAATTCAACTCTTTTCTTTCTAAACTTGAGGGCATGGTTCTAAGAAGTATCCTTAGTTTGGCACCAAGAGCCACACTTTTTCTTGACGTCAGTTTCAGGCACCTGGTCTGTATGTATGAAGTGAAGGTAAAAGAAATAGTGTTATCTTGGGCTCATCTTGATTTCATGTACACTGTCGTGGTGATCATCTATAAATTTGTGCAAGGAATTCTCAACTGCTAGTCTTAAACCTTACTAGGGGTTACATACCAGCTTGAATGGAAAGGCTTAAAGATCTCCAGACGTCTCAGCGTAATATCCAGCTCAAAGAAATCTTGCCATTCTACTTCATTCTTCATTTGGAATGAATAACTGACAAATTTGTTTTTTAAAACAGAATCTTCAACCTCAACACAATAACACTAATGGACTATCAAAGGAATTGTAAATGATTCTCTGTTTTGAGTCATAATTTTACAGCGTATATATCTGGCAGGATTGTAGCCTGGAATACGTACTTACTGTATTTTGCTGTGTAAAGTGTGCTCTCATGTATAATGTGCACCCACGTTTTTGGTCCAAATTTTCAGGAAAACACCTCTCAAGAGAGTGGCCAACTCTTGGGCAAGAGAGACACATCTGGGCAGGACTAACTTTCCCCGGGTAAACTTGCAGATCATGCCGCCCTCCAGCTGCTGCTGCTCTCTCTGTGATTGCTGCCCCTTCCCTCTCTCCCAGAATGCCCTTCCCTACCCACCTTGCGGGAGACCATAGCCCAGATGCCCATGTGCATGGCAAGTGGATAGGAGCTTCTGAGGCCTCTTGCTCCATAGGCAGCCAGGTTGATGCTTGGGGCTTGTGGGGGGCTCCTTGTCCCCTCCACACAACTGGGCCTTGGACTGTGGCCCTCACCCCACATAGTTGCAGCCCACCTAGCCAGCTCCACCGCTGTCCCCTCCCCGACTGCAGCTCTCAGCAGAGACCACTCCAGCCTGCTTCCAGCAGATTCTGAATCCTCCCGGGCTGGATTCCTGTGTGTCTGTCCAGGTTGGGGGGTGTGGTGGCCCCCAGAGACCCACAGGACTTCCCCGTTCCCTAACCATACCACCCATGTACAATACACATCCTTAATTTTTCCCTCAAAAATTTGGGCAAAAAGTGTGCATTATACACAGCAACATATAGCAATTCACGTTTTTAGATGTTCCCTCAATTTAAACAGCAATCCATCATTTTATTATATACCAAATTTTAATCCTGAGGTGTAATTTTGAAATGATACAATGCTTCCTAAAGAGTACTCAGACTGATTCATTATGGAATTTTTGAAATTGTGTGGTTTTTGAAGCCAGATGGATTCAATCTTGCTTCCTCAATTTACCACCTGTTAGACTTGAGGAAATCTAGGGATCCATAGGAGCCTCTATTTCTTCATATGGAAAATGGGCACAAAAATACTTGCAGAGTTACTAGGAGGTCTTGAGATAATGCGCGTAAAACAATTCCATGCCTGATGCTCATGGAATGATGTTGATGAATGACAGTTCAACTCAGGGAATACAGATAATATTTTCATTTGTTTGGAAGGGTAATATGATGGCATATTTTTGAAGTATATGGCAGGTGATTTGAATATGTTTCCAATAACTTTGAATACCAAAACCAATAATGGGGACTGACCATGGTTTATCAAATGGGTAAGAATTAAGCTACATAAGTTAGAAAAACTATATTAGGATTGAGAGACATAAAAATCATTGCAACAAGAGCTCTTTGAAAAAAAATCATTGTTAGATTTTTCCTTCAGGTGCAATGAGATTATTTACCCAATATATTCAACAAAGGTATGAATGCTAGTATAAGTAAAATAGAAATAACATAGTATAAGGAATGTAATAATTTTATAAGCAAATTTCCCATTCATTTTTTCCCTGCATTTTGAATTCTGAATGTGGGAAATTATTATACACTGACTGATTTCAGGTGACTTTTGCTAAATGGAACTCTAAAACTAAAGGGTATTTTTGCAAAACATTTCCTTTAATTTTAAAAGCAATGCATGTTCCTGGAGAAAATTTAGAAAATATGGAAAATCAAAAGAAGAAGGGGGAAAATGTCATAATCTGACTACCCATGGTGGCTTGAGAATTTTTCTTTTCTTTTCTTTTTTTTTTTTGAGACAGAGTCTCACTATGTTGCCCTCAGTAGAGTGCTGTGGTGTCACAGCTCGCAGCAACCTCAAACCCTTGGGCTTAAGCGATTCTCTGCCTCAGCCTCCCAAGTAGCTGGGACTATAGGCGCTGGCCACAACACCTGCCTATTTTTTGGTTGCAGTTGTTGTTGTTGTTTAGCTGGCCCGGGCCAGGTTTGACCTGCCAGCCTCAGTGTATGTGGCCAGAGCTCCTAGCCACTGAGCTACAGGCACCGCGCAGCTTGATAATTTCTACAGAGAAGTTCAGGGGCGACACCATGGCAGAAGGGGGAGTGTGAATGACACTTGTCTTGAAGTTGCCTCTCTGTGCTAGTTTAATAGGAAAGGCTGGAGTGTTTATGGAGAGACGTAGGGCTGGAGGTAAACGCCCCTTCGTATGGATTGCCACTTCCCCTGAGAAATGAAGGTTTAAAGTTGGATGACACTGATTTCTAACATGTGTTACTTCCCTCCTCTGCCTCCTTGTATAGAGTAGAGCTGAAATGTATGCTATTTCTGGCAGGCTGAAAACAGAAACCAGAGTTTTCCTTTATATCCAAGTGCTATGGAGGATTAGATTAATTACACAATATAGTACTTAGCTTTAAAATCCCTACAGGTCATTGTAGGGATTATTACATAACCCACTCTTATAACTAATCCTGGGACACAATGTCTGTCACTGTCCACTGCTGATCCTGTAGGACAAGAGCTCTTCTTTTTGTTGGTTCCGATGTACGTGGCCATTCTTCACCAAAGTCATCAATTCACTTTGAATCAAAAGTGTAGTGACTTATTCCATTGAGTTCTAAATCTCTGGTCTAGATTTCACACTGGCTTTTTTATATCTCCCACCTAGGTGTGTTGTTTGGAGTCCTGTGTATTGGAATGGCTGCGCTGGCATCCGTGATGGGAGCTTTGTTACAGGTAAGAGCTGACTCCTGGAGGTTTAAATCTGATCACTCCATTTGTTTTTTTTTGTTTTTTTCTTACTGTTGATGTGACCATCCTTCCAGACTTCTCTCAATAGATATATGCACATAGACATCAAGAGGCAGAGACGACTATACTCTACACAATTTTTAAAAATAAACTTTCTGTTTAGAAGTCATTGTAGCTTCACATGCACTGGGAAGAAATACTACAGAGAGATCCCTTTTACCTTTTACTCAGTTTTCTCCAATGGTAACATCTTGAGAAAACATCTTGCAACCATGAGAACATCTTGATGGGACACTGTCACAACCTGGATATTGTCATTGATACAGGCCAGATGCAGACCATTTCCATCACCACAACGACCCCTCCTTCTGCTCTTTGTAGCCACACCCACCTTCCTCCTGCCCTCTACTCCCTCCTTAAGCCCTGGCAACCACTGCTTTCCAGTTCTACAGTTTCCACAAGTCGAGAATGTTACATAAATAGACTCCTGTAGCATCTCACCTTCTTCACACAGTGTAATTCTCTGGAGATTCACCCAGGTTGCCTCATGTATCAGTCGTTCCTTTTCATTATTTGATAGTGTTCTGTGGTATGGATGAAAACAATTTGTTACCCACTTACCTGATGAAGGACATTTGTATTGTTTCCAGTTGTGAAGTATTAAAAATAAAGCTGCTACAAACAATTATGTGCCGGTTTTTGTGTGAGCACAAGTCTCCATTTCTTTGCGATAAATGCCCAGGAGTGCAATTGGCAGCTGGTTGCTGAATGTTTACTTTTTTTTTTTTTTTAATTGCCAGTCTCTTTTCCAGAGTTTACTGTGTCATTTTTACATCACTAGCATGCATACATGGTCCAGTTTCTCCTCATTCTTTCTGGCATTTTTGTGATGTCAGTATTTTTTATATTAGCCATTTGGATAGGTGGATAGTAATTTGTCATTGTGGGTTTCATATGCATTTCCCCGAAAGCTAATGATGTTGAACATTTTTTTTTCCAGGTATTTATTTGTCATTGGTGTATCTTTTTCTATAAAATGTCTATATACTACTTCTTGGTCAGGTGTGGTTTTCAAATATTTTCTCCTTCAGTGGCTTATCTTTTTATCCTCTGAACAGTGTATTAAACAGAGCAAAGATTCTTAGTTGCAATGAAGTCCAGTTAATCTGTTTGTCTTTTTAAGGATTGTGTTTTTGGTGTGGAGTTTGAGAATATCACCCTAGCCCCAGATGTTGAAGATTCTCTCCTGTGTTTGTTTTCAACATGTTTGAGAATTTTATATTTAAGTTCGCAATCCATTTGGAATTCATTTCTGTAAAAGGTGTGACACTTATGTCAATGTTCTTTTTTTCCCTCTGGATTTCCAACCTGCATCATTGGTTAAAAGTTTATCTTTTTTCCATTGAATTGCCTTTGCATCTTTGTCAAAAATCAGCTGTATGGTGCAAGCTGACCCTGGAATTTTCAACACTGGCCCGGGGATTTCCAGGGGACAAGGCCACCTTAGCCCAGATGCAATTTTCATAAACCTTAGAACAAAGTTTATCCTTAACAATAATAATGTAAATCGCCTTTATGAGAGAAACATGTTATAACTGACCTGGACTGATTCTTGGTATAAGAAAGGGGGAAGGAATCCCAAGACTCAGAGAACGATGCTGAATGAAGATCCTCATTATCTGTTGGTCATGTGACTAGACTGTTTGCAGCCCATGGCACCAGCCTGCTCTCACTACATAAGAGCGTTGCCAGGGTAAACTGCTTAAGTATCAGATGGTGTCAAAGACTCACCTTTGATTATGAAGTGAAACATGGGGGAGAAGTTGTCCCTGGGGAAGCTGGTTAACTAGGACCACCCTGAACCCTAGAACACAATAGGACATGTCTACTGACACTGTGCTGGGTGTGGCTTTGTTACTACTGGGTCATAGAGAAAGTCCTTGTCCTCCACTAGACCTCACCCAATGGGGCACAGGGGTAGTGCTTCATTACAGACTGGAATCTAGTCCCCCAACTTGGCCTTTGCTGCATGTGTATAAGCAACAGCTTATTTGTGGAATTTGGGTAGAATGGAGCAGGTATTGCCTATCTTTTTAGGTGGCTCCTTTTCTGATCCTGTGTCTAGAAAGAACAGCTTTTGCTGGGGAATTTTATTTATTTATTTATTATCTGTGCCTGTCGTCTTTTCTAGGAAGTCTGGCTTCTTTAGCTCTATGACTGAGATGTATGAAGAACAAAGAAAACTCAGAGAACTCACCACTGTGTCACTCTTCCAGTCCGAAGGTCCCTTATCAGTGTGTCTTCTCTCTACTTTTCCAAGTTTCTTCCGTTTATTTTATACGTAAGGCCCAGGATTTTTAGTTTTATTAGCAGCAGGAATAGAGAAAGGTATGCCTACTCCATCTTCACAGAAGTACCAGTACCTAAATTCATTTTTTAAGGATTTGTGGGTTTTTCTTAATTTTTATTACTTATTTATTTACTTATTTATTTATTACCTGAAAGATCCTTTCTCTCCTATGGAATTGGCTAGCTTATTTTATTAGAGAGCATTTTTGTATTGGGAAGCTCTCTCCTGCTTCTGGGGAGGTGTAGAGATGGGGAGGTCAGACTGATCTTCAGAATAGCTGCTTCTTTCTGAACCTTGGACTCACATCACACTGTCTGTAACATGAAGGTGTCAGCAGAGACACCTCGCCCTGCCTGGAGCCCCTTTCCCTTCTACCTCTTTCAACTTCCTAAGCCTTTATATACACTGCTTATTCAAGAAACCTTTTTTGTTACCTGGATACTTTTGAGTTCCCTTCTGCTAAATCTTTCCAGAACACCTTACACTTAAAAAAAAATCATCTCCATTATCGTTCTTTATTGTGGTCATTTATTTAATGTCTGTTTTACTAAATGGCCTGCAATGTCATGGTGGCGAGATGATGACAATGTCGTTCCATCCTGAATCCAACATCTGGTGTCTATTGCAGTACCCAGGACAAAGTAGGCATTTAACAAATTTAGCTTAAATGTACCTGTTTATGTGTTGGTTCATAAACATCCGCTTATCTGATCACCCCAATCACCTCAAGTGCTCCTTGAAATTTCTTGGGCCACTTGGGCTTTTGCTCTGGGACTCCTGGACCTCCCCCTGATTCAGAAACTTAAACATTAGTCCTGATATAAAGCAGGGGTTCTCAAGGATCCTGCTTCAGTCCTAAGGTTTGGTTCCATTCTAGCCACTTGTTGAGGAGGGCACACCAGTCATTAAAATAGCTTGATCTCAGCTCAGTGCCTGTAGCTCAGGGGCTAGAGCGCCAGCCATATACACTGGAGCTGGCGGATTCGAAACCAGCCTGGGCCTGCCAAACAACAATGACAACTACAACCAAAAAATAGCTGGGCGTTGCGTCAGGCGCCTGTAGCCCCAGCTACTTGAGGCAAGAGGATCATTTTTAAGCCCAAGAGTTTGAGGTTGCTGTAAGCTATGATGTCACAGCACTCTACTGAGGGCGACACAGTGAGATTCTTGTCTCAAAAAAAAAAAAAAAAAGCTTGATATCATCCCTGCTTCCATGAATGAGTAAATTAGGTCTAAGAGCTCCAGGTTTTCCCAGTCCAGGACACCTAAGCCATAACCAATAAAACTTAGTCCGAGTGTGCCTCCCTCCCTGTCTGTGTTGCTTCCTGGAGCTCTCCTTGTGGTTGACTGCCCTTTGTTCCTGTATCAGCTCTGGCCTGATCATATGCAAGGGGATGTTCTAGCAGATTCTTCATAACTCCAAGCCAGTCCTTCCTTGGTTTATCTCTAACCAAGATCTTCTTTCCTCTGAAAGGTTCTCTGTTGAGTGTCTTCCTTACAACTCCAAGGTTGTAGATCCAGGGTTTAGATCACAGACCTCACCATCCTAACTTGCTTCAAGGACCACATGACTTATTTTGCACCCTACAGTGGAGTCTGTCTCCCCTCCTACTGGACTGTGCTGTGAACTGACTCAGGATCACACCCTTCAGTCCACATCCCCTCAAACAGTCCATCTCTCTCCTCATCTTCTCAGTACCACATCCTTCTCCAGGAGGCAGGATTTTTGACATTTTTAAACCAAGGACTGAAACCTGTAACCTTTAACATTTCCTTGACTTGATATTCCCTCTTTGATTCATTCATTCTGTTCTATTAAACCCCATCCCTCTGTGGGCAAACCAGTGATTCCCTGATACTTTTTTCATGGTTCTGTTTATTCTTAAAAACTAGGTGTTTTATGATTGGGAAGATGTATCTCTTGAAAGCTTCAGTTACTTGTGTTTCCCCATGCTTTGGATTGTAAGCATTTTCCACTATTATAATTTTAGCATCTCTGTATCAAAGCACAGGTTGTGATTATCAAATTAGATTTTAAATCTATTTTATACCAATTGATCAATTTTTTTTTTCTTGAAGGAACAGATGGAAACTTGAGATTGAGAAGCAGGAGCTTCCAAGTTGTAATGACCTCTTGATCAAAGACAAGACTGCCCTGAACAAAATTCTGATTTTCAGGAGGAGGCTGAATACTTGAACTCATCATCCTAATGAAATTACTTTGAAATATTTTGTTTGGCTGTGCGCTCGCTAATTGTTGACTTCCCGTTATTTTTGTAGGCAGCACTCAGCATATTTGGCATGATTGGTGGACCACTTCTGGGCATGTTTTCTTTGGGCATTTTGGTTCCCTTTGCCAACTCAATTGTAAGTATAAAGAACGAATACACGTGACTTTCCCAACTGCATTAGCAGCTCTGCCTTTTTTCTAAGTTGTACAAATGTTGTTCCTCTGGTGTCTGTCCTGAGGGACTTGTCTTGATGACTTATACCACCCATATCGGCTTTTGATGGAGTATTCTGCACATGTGAAGCTACATGGGAACTGCCAGAATCATATAGTGCAATTTTAAATATAATATTGAATAAAGGAATAATATATTTAATGTACTTATTTTCTTCCCCTTCTTATAAATTAACAGTTGGGATTTAAAGAATTAGATCAACAGGATCAGATATGAAAGATTTAAGAGCAATAAAGCTGAAAATTCTTGTGAATAGTCATAGGACAGCAAAAATGCTGGGCATGTGGCCCATGCCTGTAGTCTTAGCTACATGGTAGGCTGAGGTGGGAAGATCACTGGCCACTGAGCTACAGGCCCCGAGCTGAGATCAAGAGCCAGGAGTTCAAGAGCAGTCTGAGCAACACAGAGAGACCTTGCTTCTAAACAAAAGAAGAAAAAAATTAGCTGAGTGTGGTGGCATCTGTCTGTAGTTCCAGCTACTTGGAAGGATAAGGTGAGAGGATCACTTGAGCCCAGGAGGTTGAGGCTACAGTGAACTATGGTCATCCCACTGTACTCCAGCCTAGACAAAGAGTGAGACCTCATCTTTTTTTTTTTTTTTTCTTTGCAGTTTTTGGTCAGGGCTGGGTTTGAACCTGCCACTTCCGGCATATGGGGCTGGCGCCCTACTCCTTTGAGCCACAGGCACTGCTCAGACCTCATCTCTTAAAAAAAAAAACGAACAAACAAAAAACAGGCTCGGTACCTTTAGCCTGGTGGTTACGTAACACCGAGGCTGGCGGGTTAGAACCCAGCCTGGGCCTGCTAAAACAACAATGACAACTGCAACAACAACAACAACATAGCTGGGCATTGTGGCAGGCACCTGTAGTCCCAGCTACTTGGGAGGCTGAGGCAAGAGAATCGCTTAAGCCCAAGAGTTTGAGGTTGCTGTGAGCTGTGACGCCACGGCACTCTCCCGAGGGCGACATAGTGAGACTCTGTCTCAAAAACAAAACAAAGCAAAACTAAACTAAACTAAACTAAAAACAAAGAAACAAACAGAAAAACATAGAACAGCAAAGAGAAGCAATCAGATCTTTACCACTTTGGCCAGGAAGTTTCTACTCTTGATATTTAAAGTTGTTGCTTCCACAACATGTTTTAGCCCCAAAGCGGTGATCATAACTGGGAACTTAATCCAGAAAGAGGTAATATCTCTGTCCTATGTAGACATAGGTGGGCTTAAAAGTACTCAATTTTGTTTGGAGCAAGTGATAAATAATTTCTCTGAAAGCCAAGAGGAAGTCCACTTGGTCAGTCCTGTTAAAAGACGAAGTTCTGAAAAAGCAGGTAATGCGTGTACAGTCGTTTCAGGCAGGTGTAGAAGAACCACAACACTATGATTTCCCATTCAGAATTCCATTTTCTTCGTAAGGTATTAGGAATGGGAAGGCAGGGACTAGTAAGGGATATTGTGGTGCTATTACTAATAACTCTTAATGAAGCATCATAGGAAAACGAGCTTGGCAGAAACTAATCACAACGAAAGAGACTTGTTTGTGTTCACACCAGCGTGTTGAAGCTTTTAGAAGGCTCTTTTCATGATTAAATATGTGGTAGCTTGTTGAGTATCTGAAAAATAAAAAAGAGATCAGCTTTTGGCTTTTGCTATTTGTTGTTATCATGAGTTGCCTTCTGAGGAGGCATAGTTACCTAAGTGCAACATGCCCTTATTCCTGCCATAGGAAGTACCTCTTTTTTATCAGAACCAAGTTTTTGGCCAGATTTTCTACTGTCCCTTGGAGTCACCTTCTAGCCTCCTTTTCCCCTTCCCTTCCTCCGTCTCATTCATTCATTTATTTCTTCATGTATTGATAAGAAATTGTGGGCTTATTTCTGCCCTCGTATGTTTTATAATTTGGTGGATCCTTGATGAAGCCACGTACGGTGCTGAGAGTGAGCTAAATCTGGCCTGTCAAGAGCTGACTGCCTATTGTTCCAAGCTCGTATTATTTAAAAACATTTATTGTCTTCCTAAGAACTGTGCTCCATGGATACCAAAAATAAAGACCCTAATTCTGCACTCAAGGAGTTCACAGCTTATGAAAGAGCTCGCA
The DNA here is from genome assembly GCA_963574355.1 of Loris lydekkerianus. Lineage (NCBI taxonomy): Eukaryota > Metazoa > Chordata > Mammalia > Primates > Lorisidae > Loris > Loris lydekkerianus. The sequence continues at coordinate 16,013 of CAUYPK010112022.1, forward strand.
GTCCTCGTGCCCAAGAGAAATCCCTGCTCTGGCCAGCATCCTTCTTGCTGTCTCATCAACACACCATTTTTTTCTTCCTACCTGGTGGTTTCATTGATATCTCCCCGCTTACCTGAAATATCCTTCTCTTTCCTGAGGCTCGGGCTGCCCTGAGTGACCATTATTACAAAAGGAATAGGGGAAATTTCACCACGGAGGGAGATACTTTCCAGCTCAAGGTTTGCTTTTGTCCCCATGATTTAGAACCAGGGCCCCCATCATTCAGTGTTGGCAGAACAGTTGGGCTATTGGTGAAGAGTGTGAGGAGGGCAATAAGTCTTCCAAAGATTGAGAAGCCAACGGTCTTCAGAGGGGACAGCTGCCCAAGTAGGTTCCCCCCACCTCCGTCTCCATTTGGCTCTAGAGACACCTGTCTGGTGTGTGCCCCTTTCACAGTCATTTGTAAAAACTACTTGTTAGTCTTCCCCAATGGTCCTGCATCACAGTCAGGGTCATGTGTACTGTTAACCAGAGGGATAAACCCCATGTCTGCTTTTGTCTTCATCGTCTGATGCTCATACAGATGCCATTTGTTCCCAGATTAAATATGAATAGAGGGATCCATTGGCCTGGAGTCAGCTATGTGACTGTTGTAGCTTTCAGGGTACGAAGAGATGAGGCCAGAGCATAGCGCTGACCATGGAAACAGAGCGTAAGCATTCAAAGTAGGAGACATTTGGAAAGAAAAATGGACAAGAGGTGGTAATTGACTAGACAGGGCTGTACAAAAGGGAATGGAGTCACAGTCTCCAGGGCCTGGGTGGACTGAAATGAGCCTCTGGTGCCCTTGACCAGAGGCAGAGACCCTGCAGGGGAGAGTTCTTGTGGGAGCGGAGTGGTCAGCTTGGCTTGGACCATGTTGAACTTTCTAAAGTCAGTTTCTGGTTCAAAGCAAATCATTATTTTTCCATAAAAGCACTCTTGTCTTGCAGGGAGCATTTGTTGGTCTGATGTCTGGATTTGCCATTTCTCTCTGGGTTGGAATCGGAGCTCAGCTTTACCCTCCACGCCCCGAGAGAATGCTGGTCTTACACCTCGAAACCTATGGCTGCAACAGCTCATCCAATGGGACAAGTTGGGTGACAGCCACAGAAATGCCACTGTCTACCAGTGCTTTTCAAATCCACAACGTTGAAAGGTACTGAATTAAGTTTTATAAGACTCCTAGCTTTTAAAATGTAAGCGATAGGCAGAGAACCATTTGCCTTTTGTCTTGCCTTTGATCCTGGGATTTTTACCTAATTCTGAAATGGGTAGAACCCGTGTGGCTAGCTAGACTATTTTCTTCAACAATAGCAAAAACCATTTTATATATTTTCTTAATTTCTATAAACATTTGTGCCTTATCTACAGATCTGGAGAAGACTTTGAAAAAGTCTTCTATTCATGAAAAAAATTCTATTATGGGTAAGGGAATGAAGAATTACCTTTGAAAAACTTTTAAAATGAAAAGCACAATTATAAGATAAATATTGCTTGCATAGTCTTTTAGGTATAGCCCTTCCTGACCCAAGGTTACAGTTATCTAAATATGTTAAATAATTACTCTTTGTTCAGGTAATTGTAAGCACTAATGGTGATTTGCTGGTACAGTCTCCCTGGTAGAGTTTTTAGCTATGTGGTCATTTTTTAGCCTCTGGATACTGTGATTGCCTAATGTGATGAAATGATATGGACCACGAGTAGAGGAGTGGTTCTGTGTGTAGTGCATAGGAGGGCAAGAGATATGGTGGCTATATACATTTCTAGCCTTAAAGCACAAACCTAATGGATGTGTTTGAGGAATGCAGAGACAAGGGAATTGCCCAGGGCCAGCTTGTCTAAAATGACAACATTAGAGCCACCTCTTTTGGATCAAAAGTGTGTCCCTCTTAAAGTGGACAGACACACTCCCTGAGAAAAGGAATATAATCATATTTATCACCATTATTGCCCATTCATGTCCCAGAGGGAATCCAGCTTTGTGAATACCTATCAGTGGGACTTCCAAGGGAGTACAAGACAGGGGAGCTCTACATGGTTAGAGGGAAAGAAAGTTCCAGAGCCTGAGGCATATTTAGGGGAGGTTTTACTAGGTGAGGTGCTGCAGAGAGAAAGGCCAGGACGTGTGGAGAGAAATCTGGATAGACATGAAAGCGCTAATGGGAGGAAGTGATTAGAGAGAGTCAGAAAGAGAAGAAAGATGAACCGAAGGCTAGTTAGCCGGGAGGACAGACAGGATGTACTTCTATCACAATTTTGCTTAGTATTTGTCCTGATTATGTAAATATCACCCTTCATTGAGGAGCCTAAGCAAAATGGTTATTTGAATTCCTGAAACAAATAAATAAGCCCAGGTCACTCTGTGCCTGGTGCCATAATAATTGGGATGGACGATTATGGCATTAAACCATTATTAAGCATTGTGTTTTGACCTTGCCCTGAGAATTGTTGGCGCAGACAGGTGGCTGCTAGCAGCATTACTCGAAACCTCACAGTTACGGCTTTGCTCTCTCTCAGGACCCCACTGATGGACAACTGGTATTCTTTGTCGTATCTGTACTTCAGCACCGTTGGAACTTTGGTGACAGTATTTGTGGGGATACTTACCAGTTTACTAACAGGTAACTATCTAAACATTAATCGTGTTGAATTTACCTCAATGCTAGTTCTTTGCTGTACCTGTTTGATAGCTATTTATGTAATTTTGCTCCCATCCTGTTAACAGCACATTTAGTTATCTCTTCCACTTTACTGAGGGGCAATTTGAAGGCCTAGACTTGAAAGCAGAAGCTCCGTCTCCATTTGAATCTTGGTTCTTCCGTTCAGTGGCTGCATGAACTTGGGCACTTTAAGCCTTCGCTTTCTGACATGTAAAATGAGGCAATCATAATTGACCTCCTTACCTCACAGATGGCGGTAAGATAAAAATAAGATGCTTAAAAAAAACAAAAACAAAAAAACCCCATGCTTGGGATTTTACACCTACCTTTACGACAGCTCTGTACCTTCATCATTCTGTTGTCCTGTGCTGATTCTTTGTAAACTGTAAAAAAGTAAATACACGTAGGGAATAATAATTATAATCTTTATGTCTAAACACCACGTGGAGGCTTTTCTCATGTTCATAAATTTTTTTAAAAAGCGTGTCTTAAAAAATAAAATTGATAATACGCTTCCTGTGTATTCACTTGCTTTCTGAGCAATTGATAATTACAAGTGATAATACACTTCTTGTGCATTGATAAACCGTGTTCTGAGGTTGCTACAGAAAGCTTAGCTCTGTCCCCGTTCTGTGTCCTTCCTGTGTTTGGGTGTCCCTCATGCTTGTTTACTCCCTCCGTTGAATGGATGACATCTGATAGCACAGCACTCCCCAGTCTTTCTGGCTCCAGAGACTAGTTTCATGGAAGACAATTTTTTCACAGATGGAGGTTTCAAGGCATTAGATTCTCATAAGGGGCACACGACGTCTGTCCCTCACGTGTGCAGTTTACAGTCGGGTTCATGCTCCTATGAGACTCTGATGCGGCTGCTGATCTGACAGGAGGCAGAGCTCAGGAGGTAGAGCTCAGGGGGAGACGTGAGTGACTCAGGTGGTGGTGAGGGATGCAGAGTGGCTGTGAATACGGATGAAGCTTTGCTCCTTTCCTTGCTGCTCACCTGCCCTGTGGCCCAGTTCCTCTCAGGCCACAGACCAATCTCCCATCTGTGGCCTGGGGGTTACGCATTCTTGGGAAAGGGTGGAGAAGTGAAGAGGCTTTTGAAACTTTGCATATCTGAAAAGAATTTCCTTTGAATCTTATGATTGATTGATAATTTGTTTGGGTAGAGAATACTAGGGTGAAAATAACTTCTTTCTTGGGCAGGGCTTGTGGCTCAAATGAGTAGGGCGCCAGCCCCATATACCAGAGGTGGTGGGTTCAAACTTGGCCCCCACCAAAAACTGCAAAAAAAAAAAAAAAAAAAAAGTGATTTGAGAGGGCGGTGCCTGTGCGCCGGCCCCATATACTGGAGGTGGTGGGTTCAAACCCAGCCCCAGCCAAAAGACAAAATAAATAAATAAATAATAACTTCTTTCTTTGCTGGGAGGATGTCTTAATTTTCTCTTCGCTCACTGTTTTGCTGTTAAATGGCACTGCTGTCCCACCAGTTCACCCTGTTCCTGTCGTCCATTTTCACAATGACTGCTTTGCCCTAGGCCTTCAGTAGGGTCCTTTTAATCTGAAGATCCCTGGGTATTTTCTTATTTATTTTGTTATTTCCTGCCATTTTCTGCTTTTTCTTTCTGGAAATTCTGGTTGGTCAAATGTTTGAATGGTGATCAGTTTTCTCTATTTTTCTTTTCTTTTCTCTCCTATTTTCCATCTCTGTATTTTTCAGGTCTACCCTATGGGGTATTTTTTTGTTTGTTTGTTTGTTTCACTTACTTTTCTAGTCATTACAAAGGAGTTCTCTGATCCAGCTTTGAGACTGGTCTGTAGGGGAACAGGGGCAGATGGATGGCTGTTACAGTTATCCCGGTGAGAGATCACAGGGGTTCAGACAGGGGTAGTTGTGGGGAGCTGGTGAAAGGTGCTGGGCTTCCCAATTCTCTGCAGCCCTTTCACACTCATAGCAGCCACGCAAGGGGCTGCCCTCTTTGTCAAATGTATTCTAACTAATCAGAAATCCTGCACTTTGTCCAGTTAGGCCTGACATCATTGCTTTATACTACAAAGCTACCAGCAGTGTGTTGCTTTATAGAACCCTGCGATCAATGTTTTCTGACACCTGGATAGCACCGTCTTTCAAACTTTTGTGACACTTGTATTTATAAAGTTTGTAACAATTGTTTAAAGTATTCTCTTTCTTTTCCAAAAGGACTTGTTTTTATCTCATAAATAAAATTACCAGCACAGTAGGTTTATTCTTTAATCTGTTTTGATATGTTTTAAGACAGATTTTACACTTTTCTCCTCAGCTACCCAGTTGTTCATATCTGGAATACACCCAGTGTGTCTCTTTGTACCATTTGATCTTTGGTCCTTACTCAACTCATGTTTTAAAGAAAGCAGGATGTCTGAGAGCTCCTTAAGTACTCTTTTTCTCCTTAAATGCTTTGATGCTGAGAACCATACACAGCTGTATCTTTTGTTTTACAAAGTAGTGCCCTACCCAGGTGAATGACATCCATAAAAAAAGCACTTCAACTTCACTAATTGCATAAAGGATTTATTTCTGCTCCCTAGCAGCAGTGAGCACATTGAAAAAAATCCTAGAAACATACAATTATGCTATTCCTTGACAAATACATTTTAAAACCTGCTGTAGTGTGCTAGAAATCCTATAAGAATTCAGGCCACACAGACTTAGTTGGCATTTCAGCCTCACGTGATTTTTTGCTATATGCCAAGGACTCTTCATCAGTAAAAATGGGGATAAATATTTTTCTATGTAGAACGTGATCTGAGAGTCTCATGATTGTTTTGTACACAGCAGTTTCTAGCACATAATAGACACTCAATTATGTTGAATGGATTTATTTACAGTTGATTCTACCTTCAGAACAGCAGAGGTTCCTATGTGAATGAGGGCTGTCCAGAAAGTATCCAAGTCACGTAATATGAAAAATAGTATTAACAATGGCTGGGTACTTCCTGGACAGCCCTCGCGTTATATAAAGGACTTAGATTTATGACAGTGAGAGGCTTTTAGGATCGGAGGCTGACTGAGGTAAGGGTACGGTGGGCTGAGTCTTCAACACTATTTAAAAGCTTCCCTTTGTGTTTTATGAGTGCATCAAGTTGAATGTGCATAAAGTTGAAGTTAAATGCCTGTAGAATGGAATGTCATCGTGTACAGGTATAGTTACAGGTATATTTTTAACATTGGAATTAATGTATATATATTTTTCTTTCTTTCTTTTTTTTTTTTTTTCAGGAGGAAGAAAACAGAACGTAGACCACAGATTCCTACTAACCAAAGAGGACTTTTTATCCAATTTTGATATTTTTAAGAAAGTGAGTTAGTTGGCTTTCATTTACTTTAAATTAGGAGATGGCTTTCTTACCTGGATAGAATGCTGGTTCTCAGCCTCTTTCTTGGACAGTGATGAACAAGAAAGGTATTTATGGGCAGGTGTAAATCCCATCCTCTGACGATACAGGAAAGGTATATGGGCAGGTGTAAATCCCATCCTCTGATGATACAGGGAAGGTTTATGGGCAGGTGTAAATCCCATCCTCTGACAATATCTCTTTGTCATCTGATGGGCGATACCTGTTGTATATCTCGCTCCCTCCACAGATTGCAAAGCTGGTTTCGAGAAGTAAAGACAGTAGTGACAATTATTTAGAATTAAATGAATGAACAGTTTCTTTCTTTCTAATCACCCTGTTAATATTGTCTTTCAGAAGAAGGCTGTTTTAAGCTACAAATCTCATCCAGTGGAAGATGGTGGAATGGATAACCCTGCTTTCAACCACATTGAATTGAACTTCCCTGATCAAAGTGGCAAGATCAATGGCACTCGTTTGTGAAGCAGCGCTATGCGAACTGATCTTAAATAGCATCTCAATTTTTTTTTTTTTTTTGAGGCAGAGTCTCACTATGTCACACTTAGGTAGAGTGCCATGGTGTCGCTGCTCACAACAACCTCAACTCTTGGGCTTAAGTGATTCTCTTGCTTCAGCCTCCCAAGTAGCTGGGACGACAGGCTCCTGCCACAACGTCTGGCTATTTATTGTTGTTGTTGCAGTTGTCATTGTTGTTTAGCTGGCCCCGGCTGGGTTTGAACCCATCAGCCTGGGTATAAGTGGGCGGCGCCATAACCACTGTGCTATGGGCGGGGCCCAGCATATTAATTTTATGTGTTCTCTAATATAATTGGATCAGGCTTATATTTTTTTTTTTTTTTTTTTTTTTGGTCTATTGTGTTTTGGGGGATTCATTTTTGTTAAACCAAAGTCCTGGCTTTCTTCTCTTCTTATGCTTATTCATTATTACCGTGGCTCTGAGAATTTGTGCCCCGACATTTCTCTCTCTTTTTTTTGCAGTGAAGCCACAGTTGTGAAAGTTATGGCTAAGTGTGTGCTGAAAGGCTAAGACACATATGCACATGTTTGTGATGGTCAAAGGCATGTTCTTACATTTGGGCATTATTGAAAAGTATTTTCAGCGCCTTTGGCGCATTAGTGTGTTAGTTTGAGGGTTTGCCAAAATCATAATTACAATCATATTAGAAAGAGCTTTTTTCTCTCCTACCATATGCTCTGTTCTTAGGGAGCAATAAGGTGACAGGTCTTGTGTAGGTCTTTGTTTCTTATTCCTCTGTTGGCCCAGAGGGAATATTGACCTTGGAACTGACTCTGGCTCAGGAAGGTGATAATCACAAGTATCCCATCTGGAAAGAACCTGGGCACAGTGATGGAGGTCTCATTGGTGCTACCTATCTCTTCTTGTGCCTTTCGTTTTATTTTCTGGAGTTTCTGGCCTTACACTGCCTACATTCCCCTTCTTAGACCATAATTCTTATCTACATTCCTAGTTTCTGACCCACTGACTTTGGTTTTGTTGTGCACCTTACCTGTGCCTGCCTTGCTAATCTTCTGTTTGTTGCCCTGGGCTTGGATAGGTCTCAAGACACCCAGTGTGGATTATGCCACCCCAATCCTGGTTCATCAAGTCCCAGCCTATAAATTACAAACTCCCATGAGCCGGGTACTAGTGTAAACTTGATCTAGGTACATACGAATTTGCCAATTCAGAATATTATTTTATTTAAAATGCTTAATTCCTGGCTGGGTGCAGTGGCTCACGCCTATAATCCTAGTACTCCTGGAGGCCAAGGCGGGAGGATTGCTTGAGCTTAGGTGTTTGAGCCTCAACGGCCTGAGCAACATCAAGATCCTGTCTCTACTAAAAATAGAGAAACTAGTCGGGCATTGTGGTGGGTGCCTATAGTCTCAGCTACTGGGGAGGCTGAGACAAGAGGATCATTTGAGCCCAAGAGTTGGAGGTTGCCGTGAGCTATGAAGCCATGACACTCTATTCAAAGTGACAAAGACTCTATCTCAAAAAAAAGAAAAAGTTTAAGTTCCATGGAGTTAGATGACTGTACTAAGTGCTATTAAATCAAACTTCTGAATGCCAACTAATTTGCAATCGATTAAATTTAAAAGTGCATATGCTTAGAAAATTTGAAATTCTAATATATTCATCCAGTTAAAGACCTTAGTGACACAGGCAAGCAGGGGTTTTTAAAAATATTCTACGCTCATGAAATACATGCTCTGTGCCATGTTTTAAAATTTCAAGTAACAAAGTTGCTTAGCTGTTTATTTTGTTATGTTCATAGCTAACAGTTTGGTGATAGGATTTCCTCAATAACTTATTTTTTTCTACAGTCCCCACATTAGATACTTTTAAAAAGCGTTTTTAAAAAACTTTTCAATGTTTCTAAAAAAGATAAGAAAAATATTTAGATACATGCAAATGTTTTATAATTAAATAATTTTATGCTTATTTTCTGATAACAAATTATTTAAGTAAATGTGCTCTGCACATTTAGAGGCTGCTATCTGACAACATTAAGAAATAAACACAATTGCTATGTCTCAGGCACCTGTAGCTCAGAGGCTAGGGCACCAGACACATGCACTGGGGCTGCACGTTTGAACCCAACCCGGGCCTGCCAAACAACGAGAACTACAACAACCACACACACATACAAAAAATAGCTAGGCATTGTGGAAGGTGCTTGTATTCCCAGCTACTTGGGAGGCTGAGGCAAGAGAATCGCTTAAGCCCAAGAGTCTGAGGTTGCTGTGAGCTGTATTGTCACAGCACTCTACCGAGGACGACATAGTGAGACTCAGTCTCAAGAAAACCAAAACAAAACAAAACAAAAAAAACCAATTGGTATGTTTCCATCTAGTGGGCACAATGTAAGGGTCTATGGCATACCCCCTGGGTGCAGGGCATAACTACAACAGGGACTTAACCTAGCAAACGTAAACATTATAACCTAATCATTTATACTCTTATATTAAACTGAAATTAAAAAAAAATAAAAAATAAATAAAAACAATAAGTGTCATTTTAAAGCAAAGAGATTTATATACATGTTAATATTTAGATTAACTATATATTTATATATTTCTTACGTGAATAGATGTTATTTTTTAAATCACTCTGTGATTCTTTCTACAGTGTTTTAATGAGTAGAAAGATACAATCTTGTTTGTTTTATGCACATGTGATTTGAACTATTGCTATTTATTTAATAATTCTAAATGCCCAGGTGTGTCAAATGCTTACATTTTGGAAACCAAAATCAGGTTATTTAACTTTTTCTCTTATCTGACTGCTGAGGGGTTATGCAATATATTCTTAATGAGAAATACGATGCTTTCATTCTTGTTCATTTTCCTTTGGATAATGAATGTTCCTTTTGTAACCTTGAGAACTATATGGACAATGTTCCTTTTGTACATTGAGACATGTACATTGTACATGTACAATGTTCCTTTTGTAACATTGAGAACTATAAATATTTTACTTTTAGAGATACATAAAAGTGCCAGATAGATTGCTTAAGAAAGTAATCTTACTATTATTTTTTTTTTTCTCTTACTCTTTTCCATGTGTAGCAATAAACTTTCAACATTTTAACAGTTCCTATCAGGATTCCACTGGAATACATCTTACTGCTTCTTCTTCTTCTTCTTTTTTTTTTTTTTTGCGCAGTTTGGCCAGGGCTGGGTTTGAACCCACCACCTCCAGTATATGGGGCCAGTGCCCTACTCCTTTGAGCCACAGGTGCCACCCTGTCTTACTGCTTCTTTAAGTTGCTTTAATCAAAAGGAAAGCAATCTTATTATTAATTAAAAATTACGTACCTTAATTTCTAAATTTTTGGATAAAACCAGATGGGGTAGATATTAACATAGTATAACATAAATTAAATAATCTGCTACTCTGACTTATTTTGAATCACAAAAGCAAAATAGTGGGAAAAAACAGTAAGAGTTGTCCGTCAGCATCTGTTTTGTTGCTGACAGGTTGTATATTTTTGAATTTATTTATTTATTTATTTTTTTGAGAGACAGAGTGTCACTTTATCACCCTTTGTAGAGTGATGTGTTGTCACAGCTCACAGCAATGTCCAATTCCTGGGCTTAGTTGATTCTCTTACCTCAGCATCCCGAGTAGCTGGGACTATTGGTGCCCACCACAACACCCAGCTATTTTTTGTTGCAGTCTGGCTGGGCCGGGTTCAAACCCACCACCTTTGGTATATGGGACCGGTGCCCTACCCACTGAGCCATAGGTGCCACCCTGAATTTATTCTTAATCTCCTCTGATGAGGGTGCATAGCACTTAACCCCCTACCCACCTCACAGGAATAATGTGAGTAGAACAGACCAGGTGGACCTCTGGCAGAATAGCACTTTAGTAACTCAATAGTCTTACTTACTATTTCAATATGACTGGGAATCAAAGTTTGTGGCAAAGGTCATTTGCCCGCTTTAAAAAAAAAAAAAAAGCTGTTAAAAGCTGTTAATTTGTAATATCATCATGTAGAGATAGTGCCTTCACTAAAAAGTGTGTCATAGGAATATTAAACTATATTAAAGAATCAGCAGGCTTATTCCAACAGAGGGAATGTAGATTTCAAAGGAAGCTATGGAGATAAGTTGTATTCACTCCATAGAGACGTAGAACATGTAAGGTTGATTTGTTTTTTGAAGTTACACAGCGTGGGTGTTTTTTTTTTTAGGGCAATGGCCTGACACTTCTACCTGAATGTTCTCATCTGCAGGTAAAATGAAAATACCACTGGCACAGGGAGTGTTATGGTGCAGAATGATCATGTGTTTTTTTTATTTTTTTTTCTTTTCTTTTCTTTTTTTTTTTTTATTAAATCATAGCTATGTACATTGGTATGATCATGGGGCATCAAACATTAGTTTCACAGACCGGTTGACACATTTATATCACACTGGTTAACATAGCCTTCCTGGCAATTTCACAGTCATTGTGTTGAGACATTTACATTCCACATTTACTAAGTTTCACATATACCATTGTAAGATGCACCACAA
>CAUYPK010112025.1:0-43370 GCA_963574355.1 Loris lydekkerianus
TGGGAAAATGCCAGGAAGGCTATGTTGAATATTGGGATGAAAATGTGTCAAATGGTTTATGAAGCTAGTATATGATGCCCCATGATCATATCAATGTACACAGCTATGATTTAATAAAAAAAAAAAAAAAAGAAAAGAAAAAATAGAAATTTGTACTCAAGAGAATATATCAGCCTTTCCATTACTTTCCTTGAAGGACAAACTTTGGTTTAGCCAGTTAAAAAAACACTTTCTGAAATGGATCAAAATTATTACTGATAGCATACACTAAGACATATCACTATTTTATAGCATTAGAGCATATATGTGTATACCAACATAATCCACAGAAAATTAACCACCATTTCATATTTGACAATATTTCCTATATAGTTTTAACACCTCAAATAAACCTAATATGTCTTTCTCAGAATTAAAAAAGTGGTCTTAATATTTTGAAAAGACTGAATTTAGAGTTTTAATTTTGGAAGGCTTGTCAAATATCAAAGGCCTAAAACATTTGTTCTAATAGGATCACAAGTGAAAATATTCTAAAGTTAACATAGGAGGTTATATGGGTGTAACCCTTTTAAAGTTCAGTCTTCTCTAGTTAGCAAAAACCCTAATACAGACAACACAGGGATTATTTCTTTCAACTCACTTACTGTAAAAAAAAAAAAAAAAATTCTCATGTAGTATGTTGTTTAGATTAAAAGGAAACAGGTAACCAAATTTTGTAAAGCATACCCAACAGAATCACATGCAACTTCCTTTGCAAGTTTCCTTTTTTGAGTTCTATTCAAATCTGCACAATCTATATACAAACATACTAAACTTTCTGTTTTGCCCTTCCTTCACTTATCTTAAATAACCAGTCATTCTGTTTCAGAAAAAATTTACCACATGAGATCTTTTCTTACAAAATGCTATTTTCTTTTCTGTTTAATCTACATTTTACCCCCCAAAAAACACTTTTCACAAAACAGGATCACAGTTTACCATAAAGTTAATTATTCACTTAGCCAAACTGATAATTAGAACATTTAAAAGGTTAAAGTCTTATTCCTTGATAAAGACTCAATTTCCCAAATAATCTAACCAGCCAAAGTATTACATTTTACAAATGACTTAGACATTTTGGGAAACATAACACGGCTTTAAGGTTTTAAGTTACTGAAAAGTGTTCTGAAACCACAACATAGACACCATCCCTGACGTCCTTCCTGATTCTTCTAAGTATCACATAGCCACATGGTATCAAAGATGGCTGCGAAAGACAGGACTTATCTGTGTCCTGTTTTTTTGTTTTTGTTTTTTTAGAAACAGAGACTCACTTAGTTGCCCTCAGTAGAGTGCTGAGCATCACAGCTCACAGCAACCTCCAGGTCTTGGGCTTGGGTGATTCTCTTGCCTCAGCCTCCCAAGTAGCTGGGACTACAGGCACCCACCAGAAGGCCTGGCTATTTTTTCTAGCAGTTTGGCCAGGGCCGGGTTCAAACCCACCACCCTCAGTATATGGGACCAGCGCCCTACCCACTGAGCCATAGGTGCTGCCCCCTATCTGTGTTCTTGATACATTTACCAGGTGCACAGTTCAAGACAGAAAGCAGACTCCGTGCCTATAGCTCAGTGGCTAAGGCACCAGCCACATACACCAGAGCTGGTGGGTTCGAGCCCATCCCAGGCCTGCCAAACAATGACAATCACAACCAAAAAATAGCTGGGCGTTGTGGAGAGCGCCTGTAGTCCCAGCTACGTGGGACGCTAAGGCAAGACAACTGCTGAAGCCCAAGAGTTTAAGGTTGCTGTGAGCTGTGACGCCATGGCACTCTACCCAGGATGATAATAGTGAGACTCTGTCTCAAAAAAAAAAGGCAGAAAGCAGGAAGACTGGAGGGTTCAGTTTCTCTCAGAATAGCCAGGGAGCAAAGCTGGAGCAGGGAAGAGGCATGTGGATTAGACTGTTCCTTGTTGCTGCTGTCCTAGGTAAGAAGAACATGTCTCTAGACCTCACCACAACCCCGTCTTACCTCAGAATTCAGAGGCTCAAAATCAGGAACGTAAGTTGACAGTCAAAACCAGCAAAATTTAGAAATATTACTGAGGTGGCAGTTCTATATATAATCTTTAAAATGTGAACTTTAATAACAGTTTTAAAACTAGTTTTATTTATCAAAGAATACCAAAGTAATCTGAAAAAAAAAAAAGAGGCACTTGAGTTCCTTTCTGTTTTCCTTATAAAATACTTGATGAGAGGGCTTTCTTTTTCTAACTCCAATTAATTAGAGCTCTTTTGCATATTTTGATAGTGAAATATCGCAGGCACATGACATACACAGACATACAAACAGACCTACAGACAGAGCTGAATTTTTATTTGGTGGCTTTTTTTTTTTTTTTTTTTTGAGACAAGAGTTTCACTACGTTGCCCTCGGTAGAGTGCCATGGTGTCACAACTCACAGCAACCTCAAACTCTTGGGCTTAAGCAATTCTCTTGCCTCAACCCCCTAAATAGCTGGGACTACCAGCGCCCGCCATACCACCCAGCTATTTTGTTGTTGTAGTTGTCATTGTTGTTTGGCAGGCCCAGAGTGGGTTTGAACCCTCCAGCTCCCATGTAGTGACTGGCACCCTATCTGCTGAGCTACAGGCACCAAGCCTATATTTGCTGGCTTTTAAACATGTATTTTTATTCAGATTATTATTTTTTTAATTACCTAATTTATTTATCTTGGTAGTTTACCTAGGTTTCAGTTATCATTTTAAGTTGTTTTTTTGTTTCCATATCCTGTAAATTAGATATATAAATATAGTTTTAATTATTGCTCTTAAACTCATAAAGTCTACCAAGAAAAAACAAACCTAAGTATTTTAACCAGACTTGTTATTTTAAACAATGTTAACATCATTATAATAATTTAAAAATCCATTCAAAGGCCATTTTTCTCTAGATTCAAGAAGATATATCAGCCAGGCTATGTTACAGTAAAATTTCATTGGTTTTTAGTTATAAGCTGGTACCCATACTGAGACCAATCAGACAGAATATGCCCCAATGGACTGTCATTTGGGATTAAGGCTTGAGCTTCTATAATACCAACCAGATATGAAAACACCAGATTTCTCGAGAATAAAACCAGAACAGACAAGAACTAATGTTCTCAATGTGCAACCAGAATAAAGCAGGTGGACCTTAGTGAGTGAAGATGATGCGGGTCCGTGAGAGCAGAGCCAAACCAAAAGGCTCGCAGGAGAAATCTCCTGGCAGTGCTTCTGTAAGAATGGAAAATTTTTAGCTAGCCAAGCCTGTTACAAGATGTCTACCCCACATGAGCCCCATGTTCCAGGAAATGGCCCATCTAGGGCTCCAGAGAGCTCCATGTTCCAGGAAATGGCCCGTCCAGGGCTCCAGATGGTCGCGATAGGGCTGGGTCAGCAGTTCTGAGAAAAACAAATACAAGGAATTGTTCTACCCTGATAACTTAACCTGAATATAGACTTCTGTCATGTAAAGATAGAGTATGTCAATTTAAACGAACCAATAAGATTGTAACGCGCCATCCCTTCCCGCTTCTTCCAGAACCCTCTGAAAAGTGCTCCCTTCTTGAGTTCAGGGTCGACTCCTCTGTCTCCTGCGTGAGATACGTGTCAGCCCCAGAGCTCTGGCTTTCCCCGAATAAAGCCTCGTGTGTTCTTGCATCAAGTGTGGTTCCTCGTGAGTTCTTGGGCGCTGCGCGGTCCCGTGACTTGAGTGCGGCTCTCCCTTCTGGGGTCTTTCACTTCTAGGAGCATTGAGCACTACACTCCCAGGCCTGCCTGTCCAGGCAGCCACAAGGCTTCCCCAGCAGCACTTCCCAGAGCATTCTAGAAGAGTTGCCAGAAATGTTACTGGATAAAGGTCTGGCCACCTGTCACTGTCAGCCAATATGCTGAAATGGGGATAGGTCCATCAAACTTTGTCAGAAGGCCAGCAATTCTGGAGAACAGTGAGAGTAGCCTGTCCAAGATTATTCTGTTTTTCCATTTCCAAATTCACAGTTTTATACATAAAAGTTCAAAGCAAAGACCACATTAATTCTCATTTTAAATAATAATCAGCATAACTCAGTGACCTATTATAATATTTCAATTCAAAAGTTAATCTCTCCAAAATTGTACCCTCAGACTAATTTGAAAATATTTTTTTAAAAAAGCTAAAAAACAAAACAAAAACAGAAATTAGTCTTTTAAATCAATCCACTTAAATTACTCAAGATGGGCATCTCTAGGGTGGGAGCTAAATTTACAAAACTGTAAGAATGGGAGACAGGAGGTGAAGGTCAGGCAGGCCCTAAACCGACCAGACCAGCTGTGCCCTGCTGGCTCTAGCCTGACTGACTCCATCTTATTCACACAACATGTGCTTTCATAGTTATCACATTAAGGAATTTAAAAGTGACTTTTAGCAATTCCATAATAGAGGTAAAAGTCTGAAAAGGGGCAGCAAAATGTTTTACAAATTGTCTCTTTAAACCCCTCACCCTTTCTGGAAATTAAAACCTACATTCCTTCCCAAGGCCAGTAATCAAAGGGGCGGAAAAAATGTTCTTTGCTATTTGTTTTCAGTTATCTTAAACCATAGTGGTTCAACAGAATTGTCAGGACAAGAATCGGAGATAAGGTCAATGGAAACCACCAATTGTAGTTAAATAACAGTAGCCTGAAGCCACATTAAGTGACACCTGTCCAGTAGACCCTGATTCCAATCACTGAAAACCCTCCCTTTAAAAGCTGTATCTGCTTAAAGGCAGGATGGTGGTCTTTTGAGATGCTAGGCTACCCCCTCCTTGTTCCTTAAGCCTCTTCTCCTGTTCTTCCTTCTTACTGATTTGGTCTCAGGGACAAATAATGAACTTTCAGTAAAAATTCTAAGACCCCTTGAGGAACATAGCCCCTGACCCCTTTTTGAATCCCCTGTCTTCTGCACAGAGCCTGCAGAAACATGAGTGGATTTGGCCCTATTCTTTAATGGGCTTTGCTATTCTAGAAACAGAAACTAAATTAAGAAGCCACCCATCCAACTAAAAGTACAAGTTTCTGTCATTCAGCTGGCTATTTTAAAACTCTTTGTAAAAGACAGTTACATCTATAAAGAAAATCTCCATTTGTAAGGGCAATTTCCCTTCTGCACCTAAGCCACTAGAAACTTTCACAATGAGAAAGGCAAAGTGACGAAAAAGTTTACATAACACATCTTACCTTTGTCTAAGGTATTTTTTTCTGGCTATTTTGTCTTAACTGGGCCTTAACCTATCCCCTTCTTTGTCTCAGCAAATAATAATGTTTAGATCTAAGTTATGCATCTTTAAGACATAAATTTTCTACCTTGTTTCACCACAGAGTCATACCTTCAGAAGTGCAAATATGCCTAGTTAACAATTGCCTAGGGCAATGAGACAGGTGATTAGAATAGTGATGGTCTGAATAGAGGGAAAAAGACTAATTGGAAGCTAGCAGATGAAGAATTTTAATGAACATTACACGATCTGTTTATGTATGTCTGTATGTTTATATGTCTGTGTGTTCTGTTTATATGTGTCCTATATATTTAATACTGACCATTTTGAAGACATTCCTATTTTATTTTACCAACAATTTGAAAGCTGCCTTTATTTACCAAAGATTACCTCAGATCACATAGAAATATCACATATACAGAACACACACAGACATACAGACATACACAGAGAAACAGATTGCATAATTTTCATTAAGATTCTTCATCTGCCAGCTTCCAAATAGTTTTTTCCCCCCCTATTCAGACCATCAATCTTCTAATTACCTCTCTCATTGCTCTAGGCAATAGTTCCTGGGTAAATTTGCTCGTCTGAAGGTGACTCTTTGGTGAAACAAGACAGAAAATTAATGTCTCAAAGATGCATAACTTAGATCTAAACATTATTATTTCCCAAGACAAAGAAGAAGATAGGTTAGGGCCCAGTTAAGACAAAATAGCCAGAAAAAAATACCTTAAACAAAGGTAACTTTTGGGGGGTAGCTTTATGCGGTCTCTGCTTCATGCTTTCAGGGTATAAAACAGCTTCTTCTGTAATATTTTTGACACTTGCATGATTTGTCTGTAAGCTAAAGCTGCAAGGCTGGCTTCTGGGCTTCCTTAAAGCCTTGCATACATCTTGCTGTGAGTGTTTTTATCTTTGGTTTTGAGTCCCTGAATTCTGGGGTCTGTTCTAACAGCCATAGTGAAGACTGGGACATGGTTGCATCCCTAGTGCCTGGGCCACCAGCTGTAAGGCAGAGCCAATCCATCCTCCCTGGCACAACTGTGCCTTGGGCCATGCAGGGAAAGGCTGAATCCTTCAGGCATTGGTTTTACAGCTCTGTCCTCTGTCTTGGGCTCTGTACAGGATCTGTGTATAAGCCCAGGACCCAGATAGGCCCCACCCTTCATAGCCATCCGCTCCAGTCTGGTCTCTGGACGCCACTGTTTACACCTTCCACTTGGGACCACTTGGGATCTATATGTCTATATGTCAGTGTGTGTTCTATATATGTGATAACTATGTAATATGTGATATATGTGTATATGTCATAACTATGGGAAATGTTAGGGGGATACCTGTGTCATAGTTTCAAAATTCTTTTCAGTAATTTAAAATCTTAAAGTCATGCTATAGTAAATTAAGTAGTAAATAAACATAAAATGAATCCCTTTTCAATAAGCTAAAATACTGAAACTTTAATTATTAAACATAAGTTTATACAGTTTGACATCTTATTTTTATATGGTATAGAAAAACTAAACATTCAAATTTGTTGACAAAAAATTGAGGAAACACGTCTTTCTAAAAAATTATGAAATGTTTTTCATCTATAAATACTGACATAAAACAGTTCAAAATTACTTCCTAGATTTTCATTAGAAATTAGGGTTATCAAGAGCTAAAATGCAAAGTATATGTGAAAAGCAAGATATGTCTTTGATGAGGAACTTAAAAGACAAATGGTTTATTGAAAAAAAAAATTGTTTGGGGGTTATTTAAATGTTTCAAAATAAAGTAAAAGTCATATAGGTAAAATTAAATGGATGTAGAAAGTTGGAGGAAAAGGATTTAAAATTTTTATGCAGTTTAACTAAAACTAAATTAATTTATTATATTGGGCGGTGCCTGTGGCTCAAGGAGTAGGGTGCCAGCCCCATATACTGAGGCTGGTGGGTTCAAGCCCAGCCCCAGCCAAAACTGCAAATACATGAATAAATTTATTATAAAAGTTTAAAAATTGACACTGTTATCAAAACTACACTAATGCAAAAGTAGAATTTGGTTTTCTCTTTTCAACAAGATTTGCTTATGATATTAATAAAAAAAAGTAAAAAACTAATTCATCTTTTGAGTAAACTGCAAAAAAGAGGAGAAATAAAGAGAACCAGATTCTGTGTGCTTTATGCTGTCTTTTTTAGGTCTTAAGATTTTTTAGAAAATTGAGTATCCTCTCTATCAAAGAGTAAAAGTATTTTGGTTTTGAAATCTTTCAACTGTCATTTTAAATGAATGACTATTATTTTACAATGAACTGTAATCTTATTTTGATCTTTTTAAACATTTGATGTACTTGGCAGACTTTCCAAAATGAAATTTAAAATCAAAATTTAGTATTTTGACCTCAAACTAAATTTGTCATGTTACAGATGGCTCCCAAAAGCATCCAAAAGAGATGGCTTATACTTTTTATTTTTTTCCCAAGGCAGGGTGATTTTTTGTTGCCCATGCTACAGTTCAGTAGCATCATCATAGCTCATTGCAAACTGAAACTCCTGGGCTCCATCCATCCTCCTGTCTCAGCCTCCTGAGAGAGAAGCTGGGACTACAGGCATATGCTATCATGCCCGGCTAATTTCTCCCTTCTTTATTTTTGTAGAGACTATGTCTCACTGGTGCTCAAGGTAGTATTGAACTGATGGCCTCAAGCCATTCTCTCACTTAGACCTCCCCAAGTGCTAGTATTATAGGCTTGAGTCACCACACTCAGCCTTCATGGAAAATAACCAGATTTCTTTGCCAACTATGTCTTTAACCTTAACTATTTTAAGTCTTACTTGCCACAGTAAATTTTTATTCTGGTTTTTTCCTTCTAAAAGCTCTGTGCAAATTCTAAAGTGTATCTTTAAGAAGGTTTATGGAAAACACTACAAGTACTTTTAAATAAATGTATGGGTTTCTGACAACTTTTGAGATCATACAATTGGACTGGGTGAATTTTTTTTTTTCAGTCACCCTTGGTAGAGTGCCAGGGCATCACAGCTCACAGCAACCTCAAACTCTTCGGACTCAACCCA
Organism: Loris lydekkerianus; assembly: GCA_963574355.1. Taxonomy (NCBI): domain Eukaryota; kingdom Metazoa; phylum Chordata; class Mammalia; order Primates; family Lorisidae; genus Loris; species Loris lydekkerianus. The sequence continues at coordinate 8,316 of CAUYPK010112025.1, forward strand.
TCCTTTTGCCTCAGCCTCCCCAATAGCTGGGACAACAGGTGCCCACTACAGCGCTCAGCTATTTTTAGAGACAGGGTCTCCCTTTTGCTATGGCTGGTCTTGAACTTCTGAGCTCAATCAATCCTGGGTGAAAAAAATTTTTTTAATTTTAATGAAAAAGAACTAGACTCATAAAATCACTAATCTTACATTAAGCAGAATAGGAGTTACATGGAACTAAACTGATGAAGGACTGAAATAATTTTTACAACTTTTCTTTTTGCTTGAAACATTTTGATTCTTTTTGTTTTCCAGAGTCAAGAAAACTTTTTTTTTTTTTTTTAACTATTTATCATTTACAGTGTTGAGTAAAGTATAATTTTGTGGGCAAAATGGAAACATTTATCTTTTTTCTGTAGCTGATCCTTTCAGAATTCTGAAACTATTTGCAAGTATTCTTATTTTATGGTAATATAGCTATTTGCATAAGTTCAATAAATATCTATTTTCTTTTTGTAATAGGACACAATTAGAAACACTGGTTATTTTACCAAGGCTTTAACTGCCTTGGTCAAATGTAACCAGACTTTTCTTAGGGGTTGAGGCTGATTTTGTAAGTCCAATGGACTTGGCAAACCCTGGTCTGGTAACTTGTCCACATGGTTCCCTTACCAGATTCTTGGCCTTGTAGTAAGTAAAGAATGTCACTCCTAACAAGCCCAGGAATCTCTAGATATTTGGGGAACCTAAAGAAAGGAGGAATTCTTTCAATTCATACAGGTATTACAGACAGTCTTTAGCTTGGCTCCTAATCTAAAGAAGTTTTTAAAAATCTAATCTAAAATTTCTTGTAAAAAGAGTGGAACAAAGCACTCTTTAAAAGAGTCTATATGGCCAGTTAGTATTCTTGCTGTACTTTATGCAAGTAATCAGGCCAAGTGTAATTAGACTAAAACTTATTTTGCAAATAAATTTCTCTTACTATGATTTATACTTAGTAGAAAAGGAGGACTGGGGAGAAGAACAATTTTCAGGAGAAAACCTATAGTTTACCTGTCATTAGATTCTAGCTCCTTGTTTTTCTTTTTTATATTTAATTTTTTCTTTATCATCTGGACTAAATCCTGAATTTTTACTTTCCTCTAGTATCTGGCTATGACTCTTCAGACTCACATTTCCCATTTTTCTCCTACCCTCCTGACTTAAAAATCTCTTGAAATTAAAACTGTGCTTTTCCTTAAACCCCACAAACTAAAGCTAGACAACTTGATATCAACTTTGGAAGAAATCCCTAAAGCAGTTGCTATATCAACAGCCTTCACGCCTGATGATGTATGGCCCACTCAGGAAGTTCACTTTGACGACTGATTCAAACTGTAATCCTGGCAAATCTGTCAGATCGCTTGCCTGCTACAATTGAAGATATTTCAGAGACTCTAGAAAATCTGATTTAGAGATGACTCCGGACATTAACCATTATTTTTCTTCCATTTCCATAGAAATTGCCCTTATCAAAGACCTGTTTGTTTGTCTGCATCATACATAAAGGTTTAGTTTTGAGATTCCATCTACAATGCCACCTCCGGGAATGGGACACAACTGTTGAACAGAAGAGACTGAGTTGAGAAGATAAGGGCTGCTTATTCCAATCTAAGTGTCCCCTCTCCCCTGCTGCTCTTTGCTGATCTCTTATCTCACAACCTCCAACCCCACCTCCCCATAGCTACCAATTATACTTTAATAGGTGAAACTTTCTGAAAATAAGCTTTCAAATGGGGGACTAAAAGAAACCAAAAACATTTTACCCCCAGAATGTATTTTTTGATATATCTAAAATGGCCATTCAGGGGGCCTACAGATAGGAATAGCTGTGAGAAGCTGCCTTTCATGGAGGAGAAATCTGCATTGGCGAAATAAACAGCCAGGCCTTCTCTGTGGTCTTTCCCTTGTCTGGATCTTGGAAAAATGAACTCAACCACAGGCTACCATCTATTCTTTCTGAGACCTGTCTGTCACCTGTGAAGTTTCATCTGTGTAACGAGACTGTCCGCACTTAGCCCTGCCTTTTCTCTTCTCCCCCCTATGATGTGTCTGCCAAGATCCAAGCACCCATTCGATGTGTAACCTCAAGATGGTAGGAAAAAATTAACCATCTGGCCCTTTCTTTGAGTTTTCCTATTTTGAACAACTACATTTGCATGTATAACAAATTTTATTTTCCAATTTCCCTCCTAATCTGTCTATTCTGTTGATTTTCAGTAAAACTTCAGAAGACAAAGGGGAAGTTTTCCCTTGGGTCTCTTTCCCACAGTTTAAAGTGACCAATTTAACAAACAACTTAAAAAGCAAACTTAAGCATCTGTGTTAGGAAAATTAAACTGGAGTATTTAAAGAGAAGAATATAAAAATAATTCAGCTGTTTAAAAGTAAGGTAGATTTTTAGGTGCTGAAGGGGAAAGATGTCCAAAGTATATTATGTAATGTGGGGAACAAGGTACACAACGATGTGATGTAAATGACAATTATGTGTTAATACAAACATGCTAGGAAATTCATTTAGCATTTTTCTAGGACATGTGCAATACACACATATACACAAATCTTAACATGAGTCATGGAGAGAAAAACTAGGAAGTAATATTTTATTTTTCATTTTAAAACGTCCTGTTTTCCTTGAGCTTTTCCCCTTTTGAGTGCTCTCTCTCTATCTCTCCTTTTCTCTTTTTCTCTCTTTCTTTCAGAAAGTTTTTGAGACACAGTCTCACTTTGTTGCCTAGGCAAGAGTGCATCACAGCTCACTGTACCCTCAGACTCCTGGGCTCATGTGATCTTCCTGCGTCAGCCTCCCAAGTAGTGAAAATACTCTACAGATTAATAAAGGGATTCAAGGTGAGAACTGTGGTAAGGGCCTAAACTCTGCAAAAGCACAGGCATAGTTAATATTAATAATTACCAGCATTATCCCTTATTTGCTTTCCCTTAATTACTACTCAGGAGTCACATAGCTGATATTCATAAAGATTCTTAACTTTCCCCACAGATAATATCACCCTTGTGAAACCTAAGGCTAGTTTTTTGAGGTATCTTCCAGGCGCTGCCTTCCAGTGGTTGGCTGACCCATCCAGACCAGTAGCCCATGCAAAGGAACTGACTGAGCACAAGAAGATAATTTCTACACCCCGTGGTTTCGCCCCAAACCCACCAATTAGCAGATCCAATTGCCTAGCCCTTTGCCTGCCAAACTATCTTTTAAAACCCTTTCTCTCCAACCTTGGCAGATAAATTTGACATCTTCCTTCCATCTCTTCATATGGTGCCTGCGATATTAAACTCTATCTCTGCTGTAACTCCTGCTATCTCTGTGTGTTGGCTTCCTCTGGAGCAGCAGGCAGTGAACCTGGTGGTAAGACTGTAACAGTAGTTGGACTATAGGTGCATGACAACACACCTGGCTAATTATTTTTACTTTTCATAGAGAAAAGGTCTCACGATTGCCCAGGCTGGTCTCACTCCTGGCCTCATGCTAGGCTCCCAACTTTGCCTCCCAAAGTGCTAGGATTACAGGCATGAACCACCATGCCTGGCTAACCTTTTTATTTTTTTAGACATAAAGGATTGAGTTAAAACAGTCTTGAGTTCATGGCACTGCCCCATCACTGGTCTTACAGCCCCCTTAACCCCTGTCCCACTTTCATTTGCCTTCTTCCCCCTTACAGAAAACCATTCCATTTAATGTGTGTGCTGTTAGTTGTACATGTTCTTGTCTGTTGGGTATGTTGTACTAATTTATGTTAGGGATGTGTGTTATAGACCTTATTCTTTTCTTCCTTTTTAAACTCAGCATAATGCACTTTGCCCTGGGCATGTTGTTGCTTCTAACTGTTTCACATGCTCCACATTTTTCCTGCTGCTTCTCAGACACCTGGATCATCTCCAGTTCCTCAGCACCACAGTCTGAACAAACAGCCTCATAGATGTCCTCACGTAAATTTGAGTGAGGTTTTGTTTTGGGTTTTTTTGTTTTGTTTTTTTGAGACAGAGTCTCACTATGTCACCTCTGGTAGAGTGCTGTGGTGTCAAAGCTCACAGCAACCTCAAACTCTTAGACTTAAACGATTCTTTTGCCTCAATCTCCCAAGTAGCTGGGACTACAGGTGCCCACCACAATGCCTGGCTGTTTTTTTATTGTAGTTGTTGTTGTTTTGCCAACCTGGGCAGGCCAGTCTGGGCCTGCCAAACTACCCGGGCCCGGGCTGGGTTCGAACCTGCCAGCTCCAGTGTATGTGGCTGGTGCCCTACTCACTGAAGCTACGGGTGCTGAGCCAAGTGAGGTGTTTTTTTTTTCCAAGAAATATATCCAGAATTGGGGCTTGCTGGTCATGAATTACAGTGACATATGACTAAGACCTGCTTGCTCTCTGGAGTGGCTGCACCATTCTACATCCTCACCAATGGCATAAGAGTATACCTTATTCCCATATTCCTGATAATACTTGCCAACATTCAGCTTTATATTTTTAGCCAGTGTAATAAAATAATATCTGCCAGGAGCCAATACTTAAGAGCAAGCTCACCTTGGAAACTTATCACTTAAGTCAAGTGCTTGGAAGGTTACTGCCCTAGGTGAAACGAACATCCTGACCGTTGGATTATCACACCTGCTCCTGGAATTCCCCACCCTCTCATACCCCCGAGCACACCTCCCCCCTCCGCTTGTGTTTAAATAGCTATTAAAAAATAAAGTTTTGGGGAGTTTGATCAGAATCCTGTCTTGCTCCCCATTCTTCGTGCCTCTTGTTCCCTTGTTCCACTCTCCCTTCATACCCTAGGTCCCTGCTGAACTAGCCCCGCAGGCCGGGGCAAATATCTCATTGTTCAAAAAAAGTTTTCATTACTCTGATAGCTAATGAATTAGGGCCTCTCTTTATAGGCTTGCCAGCCTGTTTGAGCTCGTTTGCAAATCGCCTATTCATTTTTCCTTTGAGGTTTCTGCTTTTAATCTTAATTTTAATAGCTCCTTGTAATTCTAGGTACTGTATCACTTTTTTAAAAAATTTAGTTTTAGGTATAACAACACTCAATTTATCATCTTTGTTAACTTTGATCGTGATGTTCTCCATTAAAGATATTTCCTTAATTTTAAGCAATTAACTTAATCAGCTTTGGTCTTATGATTTTTCTTTTGCTGTTCTTTTGAAGCCCTTCCCTGCCTCATATGCCAGGAAGATATTAACCCAAAATATTTGCCATTAACTTATAACCTTTTGCCTTGAGGTCTTTAATCTTTTTGGAGCTGTCCTTGTATACTCTAGTAGTTAGGAATCTGGTTTAATCTTTTTCCCTGTAGTGAGACAGTTTTTGGAATACTATCTTCTAATCAATGTTTTCTTTAGACATTATATTGTGATGAAACATTCACCATATATCAAATTATCATCTATAGATATGAACTGTTAGTTCTCCATTTTGTTCCATTTACTCCTTTTTGGCTCCTGTGCCAATATCATACAGTAGTTTGGTTTTTTTTTTTTTTAATCATGAGATAGAAGACAAAGAAAAATGCACAGAACATAAATCTACCACTTAATGATTTGAAACGATTACCTAGATCACAGCTACTCAGGTTAAAATAGAGCTCACTTTCTGTCCCCCAGAAGTCCTTCGTGTGGCTTTTCATTTGTAACACCTTTCCACTATCCTTAAAGTAACTATTCTCCCAAAGTAAGGACCATCCTGACAATTACGATAATTAATTCCTTATTTTAATTTTTAAAAAAACTTGATTAAACATGTGTCTATAAATCCTAAACTTTAGTTCTACATGTTTTTGAACTTTATTTTAAAAAGATGTGTAAACTAACATCAAATCTTAAGCACTCCCGAGCTAACTCAATGGATGCCCTCTTAGCCAAGAAGACCCCGGACATACTCTAAAGCTGAGTTGCCGTTAAAAGGGGGGTCAGACATGCCTCGTCATGCCCCCTTCCCTTCTTAGAGTTATCATTAGTAATTCATTAACGGGCCTAAGTTTATGCAAGACAAAGCTTAAACCACATCTGCGTGTCGTCAATTTACTTGAGTCAGTATATGTTCAGTGGCTTGTCCCTGATTAACAGACTTTCTTATCTTAACTTAAAACATGGCAAGAGTTTAAACAAAGCTTCACTTCCTTAACCATTTATTACACAAACCAAAAGATCTTTAAATCCACTTATAACCAATAATTCCTCACTTCAAGATGTTCTGCCTTTTTGGACCAAACCAATGTACACTTTCTGTGTACTGATTTATGACTTTATGTGTAATTCCTGTCTCCCTGAAACTATAACCCAACCACGGTGAGACCACTTGCTCAAGACATCTTGGACTTGACTCTTCAGGCCATGGCCACACACATTTGGCTCAGAATAAACCTCACTGAATTATTTTACAGAGTTTGGATTCTTTTCTGTTGGCAGGCTATACAGTGTGCATTCTTTTCTGCCTGGCTTATTGCGCTCAACATCATTTATGAGTTTCATCCTTGTGTTGTGTGTGGTAGCAGGCTATTAAACCCTTCACTTCTCCCCATATTCATGCCTTTGAAGATACTCCCATCAAAACATAGGGTTGGTTCTCTTCTCTTGGTAAGGGTGGGCACTGATACTCATTTTGGCCAACAGCATGTGGTGAAAGTGACCATGAATCAGTTCTAAACTTGGACCTCCAGCAACCTACACACTTCTTCTCTAAATATTGGGCCTCCTGCCTCTCTCATGTGAATAAACTTGGGCTGAGCTTCTGGAAATGGTATATGTGAACCAGAGCTGAGATAGCTTGGTTGTCTGAGCTGAGGCCTCAGAAATGTAAAAGCGTCTCACAGACGATCACAGATGCATGAGGCAGCTCAGCTGAGACCAGAAGAACTTTCCAACTGAGCTCAGTCTAAAGAGCTGATCCACAGAATTGTGAGCTAAATGAAAGATATTGGTTTTAAGTCACTAAGTTTTGGGTTGGTTTGTTGTGTATGAGAGATAACCAGTATGGGTTTCACTGATGTCTATACCACTATTTGTTCTACTATGCATGGAAATGTGGATTGTTTTCAGTTTTGGGTTTCTATGAATTGTGCTGCTATAAAAAATTTTCATCATGCCTTGTAATGCATAGGTGCATGCAGTTCCATTGGGTATATAGGCAGGATTGGAATTTCTTTTTAAAAGCTCTCTGACGCTACTATACAGCCACCCTCCCCCAGTTGGGTTATCTATAATTAGATCAGGACAGTATTCCCAAATAAGCCGCATTCTACCTCCAAATTCCCAACAGTACTATGCCCCATGTGCTATACCCCTTTCTTACTTGGAGTTGTGAAGTGAAACTATTTTTCTCTCATCTTCGGGGGAATTACCTACAGTGTTTCAGACCATTAGCCTCCTAAAAATTTCACTCTTGTGGGAGGCCATCAAATCTTCATGGTTTATCTCCTACTTTCTAGCTCATGAAGTATGTTTAAGTAACTTTTCATATTACAGGGACTCAGATTCTTTATCCCAGGAGGTTTCTCTACTACCAGTAATGTGTGGAGCAAAGAGTCATGAGTTTAGAGAGGCTCTGCCTAACACTCCGGGATCATCCAAGTCACGTAGCACTTGGTACTTGAGATGAAGGGTGATGTGACTCCATCTGCCTCTAGGACCTAAGTATCAGTCTCATTTCACTTAAGCATTTAAGTGTCCTTTTTCTCTTATATTAATAACTCACAAAGTGGTACAGTGATGCACTGCTGAGCTTTGCCTTAAAACTGGCAATTAAAGGTAAAGTTCTCAATAAAATGATAGCCCCATTATAGCCTCCAGCCTCTGTCCTGCTCCATTTCCTGGTGAAGTTCAGCACCCCACCCCACCCCCAGGAAGTAGCCATCGAAAAGTTAAAGAGTCTACACCTCTAAGATTCAGGGGTCTACCCTCCTTCTGCAGCAATAGGAACCAACAAGGATCTTCTCTCCTGTTATACCTGAGCAATCAACACAGGACAACACACAGACTTGTACATAGCAACCAAATAAAAAGGGAAGTTTGACGTTTGAGCTGAGGTAATTAATTCCATTGTGCCACAGACACAAGGAGAGTCAGAGCTTCATGTCTATTCAGCTGATCATATTGTGCTCACATCACCTGGATTCTACTCTCTACCTCATACAAGGAGCTGAGTGGAATGGGATTTGTGGTAATACAGAGGAAGTCATGAGGGTGCAGCAACCATGGGATGGGGAAAGGGATGAGCTATAAGCTTTCTCTTCTTGCCTTTGACCTAGCAGACTCCTGAATGGTTTCTGTTTAAATAGAACCAGGAATGCCTAAGGGTGTATATTTAACTCAAACATCCTGATACTCTCTCATTAATCCAGTTTAACAAATACTTACCAAGTGACTTCAAGTTACACAGTGCCCTAGGCCTAGGAACTTATTGTTGGTAAATAAGTACTAGGGAAGACGAGCGAGAAAGAGTGTGTGTGTGTGTGTGTGTGTGTGTGTGTGTGTGTGTGTGTTGGGGGGTGGGAGAGAGAGGGAGAGAAAGCAAAGAAGGATAAAAATAAATATCTCTTTAGTACTTGAGAGTTATAGGGGACATGTAAAAATCATGATAACCACGGTATTAGTTGACTATAACTGATTGCCACTAAAGTATTGAAGAGAAAAAATGTCAGGCTCACGTCAGCCTCTGACTAGTTTAAGGCATGGCAATAAATTCAGAAAGTCTCCTTGGTAAAGCTGAAAGGGAATCCCAACTTCTGCAGGGTTAGCAGGTAGATCACAATGAACACCAGAAATAAGAATTAATTGCAAAAAGCAGTAGACGTTAGAGAAAGATGATTTCACAATCTTAGCAAATGTCTCACTGAGATGATACCTGGGTGGATGTGCTTGAGAACCCTGAATTCCAAAGAGGTTCTGAAGTCTCTGGGCCTGAGGAAATGGTCTATATCTCCTATGCCATCCCCCTCTGCTAGAAGATAGCAGTTTTCTCCTGACTGGAGATTATGCAGAGCCTCCAAATGTGTGTGCTTTGAAAACTGGTACTTGCAGAACCTCGGGACTTCTAGGCCCATAACTAGGTCAGGTCTCAACATGATTCAATCAGGAAAGTACTGGGCATGCTCAGGAATAAAAAACATTACCTACTACAAAAATCGTAGTATTTGGATAATAATAAATAATTATGGCAGGACCTGGGAGTAGATATTGGGGGTGCTGAACTGTTGGAATATAAGGCTAAATAAAAGAGTATTTATTGCTATGGTGAGTCAAAATTTAATGTCCAGGAATGAATGCTTGGAGACAGTTCTGATACATTGCTTAGATGGCTCCTTGAAGCTTGGAAACAATAATGCCTGGCAGTAAATAAAGTGGAGATACTGGAATTGTCTCAGCAGGGTATTGAAGATGTGGTCAAAAGAATCATGGAAATGAGTATCTTACAGAAGGATTATTACCTAAGATAGAACCTATCAAGAATCTTCCCCTGCAGAACCTGGAAGAGACTTGCTATGCAAAAGCAACAGGGAATATGCTAGTGACCGGGGTACTGGAATCATCTGGAAGCTCATAGTTGTAGTCTGTCCTTCAAGGTAAGGATTATACTTTAAACAAATGTGGTGCTGTTTCCCTGATAAGTACAATACACGGGGTTTGTGGCTGAGGCTTGATGGTAGGGGAGATTGTTATGGAACTTGGCTCCCTGGTGTCAACATGGATGACAGGGTTCCAGAATAGCAGAACTCAGTTGGTGGCACTTCATTAGGACTGGCAAAGTAGACAAAAGTGCCATAAGGTACAGTCAAACTGGAATGGCAACCAGGGTCCTGACTCAGAAGTATTTGATTGTTCTGTTTACAGAATTAAACTCTGCTGTCAGTTAACTCTTCTGCTCTCGGTCACGGTATTGTCAGAATTGACTGTTGGAACATTAAACAGAAAAGCACATTGGTCTACTATATTGATGACATCAATTAGACTCAATATAACCTTAGTTGAATCCTGGTAGTATGACACATACAGGCCTGTCTTATCCTCTAAGAATAAGGGGCTGCCATACTAGGGAAGTTTTTAGGTATCTGACAGCCTGAAACATACTGAAATGTTCTGCCAAGGGAAAGACAGATTATTGCACTTTCTACTTCCTTCCACTGAGGCAGAGACAGTGCACTCAGCAGGACTTTCTGGAATCTGAAGGCAACACATATGACACCAGGGGAGGCTTGGTGAGAGGGAGCCCTAAAGACTTGGTGGGTCCAACAGTGATGTGCAGCCCTGGTCACATATGTCCTTCATGGCCCATAAACTGGTGTTCTATCCCTCACCAAGGCTGAACAAAGAATTTTTCAGTACTAGAGACTGGTATGAGTCCTCAAAATGAAGCTAACTAGGCAGTGACAAGTTGATTACATTGAAATTCTTCCACCCTAGAAGAGGTAGCAATTCATACTTATGGGAATCAACACATATTTTGGGTATGGATTTGCCTTCCTGGCCATGAGCATTTTGCCAGCACCACCATTCAAGAGCATGTGATATATTCTCATGAGATCCACATAAAACATCCTTGGATTAAGCATTGCACTTCACAGAGGAAGAGTGTGACAAGAGCACATGGTCATGAGCTTCACTGGTCTTCTCCTCACTCAGAAGTTCCCAACCTTATAGTCCATTGAGATGGCAGGGTCAATTTAAGGATGACACTCTTTGTGGTTGCATTGCTGCCCTTCAAGATAAGCTATGTGCTGTAAACCAATGGCTGTTAGATGGTGCTGTAACCTTGACAGGTACAGTGCACAGAGCTGGAAACCAAGGGGTGAAAGTTAGAGGCATATTTCTCACTATCACTCCCAGTGACTGACTTAGGGAGTTTGTTTTTCCCATTCTCACATTTTTGCTGGACTTGATTATTGAGCTAATTGGGTGCTTCTACCAAGGACACCACAAGGACTCAACTAAGGCTATGTTACTCTTCTCATTTCTTCACTCCTTATTCCGGGGATCACATGTCAAATAAACTATCCAGGCCAGGAGCAGTGGCTCATGCCTGTAATCCTAGCACTCTGGAAGGCAAAAGCAGGTGGATTTCTTGAGCTCAGGAGTTTAAGACCAGCATGAGCAAGAATGATAACCCCATTTCTGCCAAAACTAGAAAAACTATCTGGGTGTCATGGGGTATACCTGTTGTCCCAGCAGGGAAGCTGAGGTAAGAAGATCACTTGAGCACAAGAGTTTGAGGTGGCTTTGAGCTATGACACCATGGCACTCTACCCAGGGTGAAAGAGTGAGACTCTGTCTTTAAAAAAAAAAAAAAAAGTAAACTATCCATACCCAGGTCTTTACCTAAGAGTCTGCTTTCAAGGGAACCAAACTAAGACAAATGGTACCAAGAGTGGCCCTATCAAGCAGAGCTTCAGGATGGGATTCTAGAACACTAGCTGATATCAAGGACCCCATTGATGATGGTAAGTGAGAAAGAAGTGGAGCCCCCAAAGTTTATCTTGAGACAAGGTTCTGCATGAAAATGATTTGTTAGGAAGTGTTCCCATGGTGGGGAAAAGCTAGGGGAGATAGAAAGTGAGACCAGGGAGAGAAGAGTGTCATATTAAGCAATGTTCCACAGAGGGTAACCTTGGCTCAACCTTTTAGGGGCTTGGCACTAGCATTGGAAGGCAGCTTTGGGTGAAGAGTGAGCTCATAATCTTTGGAAGATTATTATGCCTCCCCACTGGAAATTAAAGACCCACTCCCTTCTCCTCCTCAGGACCCAAGGGTACTTTTCCTGGAGCACAGCCATATAGGACTACAACTGATTCCAAGGATGCCTCTATGCAGAATGCCAAGAGAATGTGAGACCCATGAAACTTCTTGCTCTTCTGCCTATGAGTTCTAGCCTGTACTAAGTCCAGCTTGCTGGCAATATCCGAGTGCTTTTCAGAACAGTTGGAGATTTAAGGAGCTCCAGAAACAGTTTTACCCTAAAAATAAAGTGTGAACTAGGAGCTCAGGAAAAAAAAAATATGTGGACCAAATGTAGATTTTGATAATGCTCATGTGCTTCATGCTCACATGTTTGTAGCTATAGTCAAATCAATTTCCTCCTGGTGCATGGAATCACTCCTCCTGAGTGATGTTAAAAAATGTTAGTTATCAGATGATCACAAAGATGTCTAGAGAAGGAACTGGGACTATTTTAGAAGGGAAAAGAGCAGACCCAAGGGGGATAAGTGGGGATAACAGAGCTCCATTATCATTTGAAGAGATGTCATGGAGAAGAAGAAATTGATTTGAACACTAACACTCCTTGCATACCTATAAAGCCAATGGGAAAGAGCTATAAGGGAGACATTTTTCAGTTTCATTTAAGAAGAAAACTTCAAATATCCAGAGCTATCAATAGGTAAAATACATTGCCACAAGAGAAGTGAGTTCCCTGTCACTAGAATTATTCAGACAAAGAATGGAAGATCATTTTTGCATGAATATTGTGGAGGAAATTAAAGTTGATCATTCCAATTCTGGAGTATGAGGATTCTTGTCTTTGACAAAAATAAAGGTGGACTTACTGGAAAACCAAGAGAACTCTCAAGGGTCAGGATCAGAGAAAACACCAGATGCCTAAATGCTTAGGGATGAGATGAGCCTGAGCTCTGCTTCCAAACCATGTCACATTAGAAGAATATGAACCCTCAAATTACCAACCAGCCTTATTTGTGACAATCTGTTTTGCTGAAAACATGAATTTGTGCTTTAGTTGAATTTAGGTGCAATGATAATTCACTCAATAAGTTCTGGGAAAAAATTCTTCTTAGAATCAAACTAGCCAAAGTAGGAAGGAAAATATTTACAAAATCAAGAAGTTTCTTTTAAAGCCTAACAGGATACAGCATTAGTGTATCAAAACCCTATGTAGAAACCAGAGATGTCTCTAGCTAGTTATGATGTCTGTGAGTATAAATGAGGATCAATGGAAATTTAGAAAATTTGAGAAGTCAGAAAAGATACACTACCGTAATCTATGGAGTCACATGCAGCGCCTATGCAGAGTGAAGCACTAGCTCTGAGCTCGCTTCCCACCTTTGACCTGAGGGAGTCGCTTGGGTAAATGCCTTGAGAATGAATGAATGGATCATAGGGTTAGGTATATATTTAACTTTCTTAGATTGTGGAGCAGTATCATACTGTCATGATTATTATAGCTTGAAATCAGGCACCTTGGTTCTCCAACTTTGTTCTTTTTCAAAGTTGTTTTTTTGCAATTCAAGGTCACCTGCATTTCCATATAAATTTTAGAATCAATTCGTCAATTTCCAGGGGGGGAAAAGCTACCTGTGATTTTAATTGGTATTGCATTGAATCTATAAATCAGTTTGGGGAGAATTGACATCCTAACAATGTTGAGTCTTACAACCTATGCATAAATTGTATCTCTCAATTTATTTTGGTCATCTTTAACTTTTTCAGCAAGGTCTTGTGTTGAATATACAGAACTTTCGCATCTTTTGGGGGGGTATTTAAATCTCTGATTGTGTTTGTGGGTTTGTCTATTTTTCTTGCAGTTCTGTTTTTACCTTACTGTATTTGGAAGCACTGTTGTTAGATGCACATTTAGGATGTTATGTGTTTTTAATGAACTGACCCCTTTATTATCATGAAATAGACCTACATTCCTGATATACTCTTTACTCTGAAATCTACTTTGTCTGATATTGATAATAGCTACAGTTTTTTGTGCATTTTAATCTATTTTTTTCTTTTGGCATATTTGTGTTTTTATATTTAAAATCCATTTTCTGTGAAAAGTATCCAATGTACTCAATACTACTATGAAACCAAAATAATAACAACTACACATCCACACGGAAGAAAAAACACAAGTATAGTCTAGCAAGAGAGAGGGGTGAGGAGAGAATGATTGGTGGGCTCTCACCTAATATGCAAAATGGCAAAATGGGAGGGTGTTCAGAATGCCTACTGGGTGAAGGATTCAACTACAACTTAAACTTTACCTTAGAACTAAAAACAATGTAACCTAAACATTTGTACCCTCATATTACTCTGAAATTTAAAAAATAATAATAAAATAAAATAAGATAAAGTCCATTTTCTGTCCAGGCACAGTGGCTCATACCCATAATCCCAGAACTTTGGGAGGCTGAGGCTGAAAGGTCGTTTGAGGCCAAGAGCTAGAGACCAGCTTGGGTAACAGTAGCATAGCAGTGGGGAAGGGGTGTCAGGGACTGACCCCACCATGGTTTAGTTGTTATGTATTTGTTTATGCAGAGCTGTGGTTCTGCCATTTATGACCTTTGTGATTAGACCTTTATCCATCCGCCGTGACACTTTCCCATATCAGCACTCTCGGATCAGCATTTCGCAGCACCTTTCTTATCAGTAGGGAGTTGCAATCTCTTTCCCTGGAAAAGCTGGTGTTCTATTATTTTCTAAGTGTTTTTCACAGCGAAGTTAGTAAGCAATGTATTTGCATTTGATGACGATCAAGATAATATATACACAATTGAAAATATAGAATAACTGATAATTCTGTAAATCTATGTCAAGCAATGACTGATTCTTTTTTTCTCATGATACAGACTCAATGTGGCAAAGAGGCAATATAATTTGTCAGTAGCTGATAAAGGAAGGACCGATAGTGTTAGATTGATAGTGTTAGAAATGATGAGGACATTTTCACTAGTTCACAGAGGGAACGAGAAGATTCCTAGGGGTGGAAATGAAATTATTCATTCTGAGGGAGAGAGTGAGGAGGAAGAACAAGATAATGACAATGATGATGAGGGAGAAGAAGAAATGCAAAATATGGAGCCCAAGAGAAGACCATGCCCAGCAGCAAACACAGACCTGGCCTATGGCTCAGAGTAGGGCACCATCAGGAATAATATGGAACTCGCAGCTGATAAAGGGTCAGGGGAAGTGACTCAGCTAATAGTATGAGGGCTCAACCAGGAACATGATTGGGAAGAGAACCCAAAACTCCATGGGATGCTTTCCAACTATTTGTTGATAATGAAACTATAGGTGTAATTACCAACTTTACAAACCAGAAACCACATCTAGTCAAAGAGTTATGTAAGAATGTATTTGTCCAAAATTCTGATGATTTTGTAAGAGATGAAATATTAGGACTAATGGCAATTCTCCTAAATTGTGGTGTGTACCAGAGAAATAAGACAATGCCCAAGATCTTTTTAGTGAGGAAAAATTTTCAATTTACTGTGCTGCATTTCCAGAACACAGAATGCAATGCCTACTAAAATGTGTACATTTTGATGACGCTGCAACACGTGAGTTTGCTCCAGTTTGAGAGCTTTGGAATATAGTTATAAATAAGCTCTCACTTTACTACAGTCCTCCTGAGTCTGTCACTGTCCGTGAAGAATTGATGTCTTTCCATGGTCATTACAGTCACTTACCTACAAAGTGATTCTTCTGCAAACAACTGTTTAGCAGTAGAGCTTATGGAGGGAAATCAGAGAACCTTCCAGGAAATTATGATAGTGGCTATGAGATTAGAAAAAGACTGGTTCAGTGCAGAAGAAATATTATCATGAACAGAAAGTTTACCTCCATCACCCTGGCTTTTGACTTGCTTTGAAAGAATATAACCACAGTTGGTACTATTTGAAGAGATAAAAAGGATTTACCTCTAAAACTCAGATCAGCATCGATGAAAAACTCTCTATCTGGTACAGTAAGATTTGCCCTGTCTCCCTATGTGGCATTAGAAATTATGTTCCAACGACAGGAGAGGTAGTTACAGTACTTTTCATACACCATGAAGATATGAAGGTGACAGAAAACAAGCCTGATGTAAGCCTCTTTAATAATGTTTCTAAAGCAAGTGTTGACACACTTGATGAGTGAGAACATATTTCTGTCACAGAAACTTGGCATTGACCCCTGCCAATTTCCTTCAACATCATAGACATTGCAGGATGCACTTTTTATGTGATTTTTTTGTGAAACGAATAGTCGCTGGTCACAATTTCATTGTTAGAAACAATAGAGAATTAAATAGTTTTTGAAAGATAAGACATGACAACTCTGTGAAAAAAAAGAAGGCACACACCTAAAATCCACATGGTCTCCACAACAAATTTACAATGGCAAGGAACCTTTGTGGACATGTGTGCAATCTAGGGCAAGGTGCAGTGACCAGAGGAACAGTTCATACTGAACCAGAAGGAAAAGTCTCAAGACAAGCAGTGAAAAGCGGACCAAAAGCCATCACTGCTACCTTTGTGCCCAGGGGAGAGACTGGAAATACATGAAGGCATAAGATGAGTGCAGCAAATGCATCTCTCCCAGCCACACATCAATAGAAGAAAATATAATGAAAATAACATGTAGAGAATGTGATTTAAATGTTGCCAGTTACTTGTACCATGATATGTAAAACTTAAAGGCTTTTCGCAAAATTATAGTACTAGTTGTTCTGGGGTCAGTGACTAACCCCTATTAGTGTTTATCGGGTACCAAATTGGCATTGCTACATGACTGCTATGGGATACCCTATCTCTACTCAAAAAAAAAAATGAACAAAAAATCTGGGTGTGATGGCATATGCCTCTAGTCCCAGGCACCAGAAAGGCTGAGGCAAGAGCATTGACTGAGCTCAGAAGTTTAAGGTTAGGGTGACCTATGATCATGCCACTGCACTCCAGCTTGGGCAACAAAGCCAGTAATGCTGTCTTTAAAAACAAAAACTATTTGTTTGTTTGTTTTTTAAATTAATCTAATGATCTTCAGCTATTAATTGAGATATTTAGACCTTGTACATTTTAATTTGGACTCTGGAATAGACAGTAATATCCAAATGGATATTTCAAACATTTAAATATAAATGAATCTTAGAGTTGAATAATGATATTTGAACAGTGTTAACTAACATTTTCTTCAAATTGTCCATCACAACTAAGAAATATTTAAAGAAGGTCAAGTTTTGCTGTTCTCTTTCTCCTTCAGCTCTCTTTAACATGAAGCGACACATCCTTATGCCTCAACAACCCTGTTTGTAGCCTTCAGGGGATGCACTTCTGTGTGCATTTTTTCACTGCAACTTCAACCATGCCCATTTCAAAAGATCTTCCTTCCACACTGAAGTTTCTCAAGTTTGTGGATGAATATTATGGGTTACACTTAATTTGGCCACTTCCTGGCGGTAGATAAGAGTGTCTGTGCAACTTCCCTCATGAGGCATCTTCAAATCAGACCGTAGGCCTGAGTCATGACCTTGGGCAGGGCTCCTCCAGAGAGCTAATTCCATCTCTGATATATAAAGTCATGACAACTTCACCCACCCAAGTGGCACTTCTCTGATTTAAGTGCATTTTCCTAAGCAAGATAAGGCTTATCCCTGAAAAGTGGAGAAAGTGGTGGGAGAAGATCGGAGTGGAGTTGGAGTTGAAAGTGAGGTGATTGCAAGGAGAGAAGGCATGTAGAGCTGTAGGTACGGATACATGGAGTTGTGACACAGATGTATCCACAGATAACCGAGAAGGTTACAGGGATGGAGTGTCATGTACAGTGAGGGAAGTAATGTGAGATTATACTAGAAAGGAAAATCGGGGTCTGTAGGATGGCCCTTGTTGTTGGTTTAAAGCCTATTAGCATGACTTCCAGAGATGTCTGGGGTGCAATAGAGACACAGGAAAGAAGAAAAAGAAAGAAATATGTGGTCTGCTAGTAATTTCAATGACTCTTTACTCAGCCTTTCATTACTGGTAGTATGTGATCATTTGACAATTGATCTATGAGCTAGGGAAATAATGACAGGTCCAGGAAGGTAAAAACAATTCATGTTACATTATATTTAGTAGAACGAGGACAGGCAGGAGAAATTGAGGGAGTAAGGGGCAGTCAGTAAGCAGAATCAATGACAAAGCACAGCAGGTGAATCTTAGTTTCTCACATAGGTTCACTGATTACCACATTTTCAATATCATTATAGTTTTTTTATGTTACAAATAATACAAAGATACATTCTTATAATGAAAAATGTAAAAAACGTAGGGCCTTCCTTTGACACCCCCCACCCCTTTACTAATCAATCCCAATCTCCTCCTTTGACTACATACCATTTAGTTTGGTATATATTTTTCCCTTCATTTTTATATGCATTTAAACATTTACACTCCTATGTGCATTTATAAATATGCACTTACATTTTATATTGTGTGAGGTCATATTCTTTTTATCATTTTTCTATTTGTTCTGTAATGTTTCCCTGAAACTTACAGATATGCCTCTCTCAGCAGACACATCATTACCTTACTAATACCAATTCTGAGTAACTACCTTCTTTCCACCCTGTCTTTCAAGTAAAATGCTGAAGCAGGAATTCTGGGCTCATAGGAATCATGAAATTGTTTGTGAAGAAGCTATTGTGATGATTTCTGCTATGTTGGGGGCATAGTTTCACGCTCAGTAACTCCACAGAGTGTCTAGGGTTTGGAAATAAGCATATAAACCCAAGACACATTTGTATCTTGGCAAATAGCACATATGGGTTTATATGACTGTCATGTCCAGTTTCATGAGCTCATACTCTAAACTCTGTAACCCACACTAATGTATCTCCCTTCACCCCAAATAACATGAATTTGCATTCTCCAGGACATCTCCTTTCACTAGGAGATGAGAATTTCTCCACAAAGTCCCAAGGATGGGAAGATGGTGGCAATGTCAGTGGCATAGTTTTTGAAACTCTCTAAACTCTATTTCTTTCTTTCTTTTTTTTTTTTTTTAATTCTTTATAAAGTAATTTATTGAGTGGCCACTCCTTACAAACCACACTAAAGAAAGGTAATTGTCCTTACTGTCCAGGAGTTTACAATCTAGTTAGAGATAAATGAGACAGAATGTATTTCCTGGCACAGATAAATAAGTACTATAGTAACATAATACAAAGGAAAGTTACTTTGTGTGGGAATCAGAAAGGGTGTCATATAACAGATAATCTGAAGATGCTGGGAGAATGGGGACCAAAAATCCCATTCTTGGTAAAGGAAAGCACTCCCAGAAAAAGAGGAAAACTAAAAAAAAAACCTGAGTGAGTCAGAATAAAGAAAAGTCAGCTAGTTTACATTCAAGCTAGCCATTGCTAGCAAGCTTCTTGCCTTTTCTGAAATTCTAGCCTGCTGAGGAATACAGCTTACAAACACTCTGCTGGGTCTGGGAGCACTCTGAGGAGAATAATGATCATAGAAGAGACTATGACAAGTCCTAAGAAAAGATACATCTTCTGGGGCATTTCCTGTGCATTAAACAGGCAAAGCAGATACCCATTGTGGAGATTTGCATTTGCCTGGGGCAGAGACCAAGGGAGCAGCTCAAGCCCTGAGATATGGGCAGAAGAGCTTATATCCCTTATAGCAGAGGAAAATCCTCTGTGGTGGTGATGGGAGGAAAATGCCTCCCTCCCACCAATCCCTCAGAGGAGATTAATGCTGGTGGTGTTTTGTTCCACAGAGAACTAGCAGCGCTTAACACCTCCTTAGAAATCTGTATGTGTGACCTCAAGCCGGAGGCTCTCCCAATACAGGACTCAGGTTTCAGATTACTGAAGGCCACCCTTAAAGTTAGTAATAATAACAGTAGGAGCTGATATGATCGATCCAAGAAACTGCTGATGTGTTTGTTCCTCCCTCATCTTACCCTCTGGACAAATAGACTTCAATAAAATCAGAGTGGAGCAAACACTCTGGACCATTGCCAGAATCCCATGATGAGCAATGGACCCCTGAGCTCCCCCTTTTAATTCTATTCTATGTCTCATGTCTTTCTTTACTGTTGCTTCTAACTCTATATTTCTTCAGTCAATCACAGGGAAATTTAAAGTGGCACCGGACCTTACACACCAGCTAGGCTTACCTATCTAAATTGTATTCTTCTTTTACCTATATTTAACCCTTATCTCCTCCAAGTGGATTCTCTCCATACTGTTTGATCCCTTGGAGTTCTCAACCTTTCCTGCCTGGAAATTTATTACAATTCTAAACACCTGCTTATGGCCACTTTTTTAAGTGACTCAAATTAAGACATTTTAAAAACTATAAGCATCTGTAAAAATGCTAGATATTATCATTATTCTCTAACTCTTTCCCTAGTGGTCTTTACAAAACTTGTAAATCTGATCTTGCCACATCCTGCTTAAAGTCTGTCAATGATGTCCCATTTTCTTAGAAAAAAGGCACAAATCCTTTAAATGTCCTGCAGATCTTCCTCTTTCTGGTTCATCCTTACCCCTCTAGTTTCTTAAGGAGATAAATTTTCTCCCATCACTAAGCTTCTGAATATGCTGTTTCCTCTAGAAACCTCATGCTCTACTCCTAGATTGGCCTAGTTAGCTTCTACTTACTCCAACTAGGTTTTTGCTCTGCTGGAGTTGTGTTTTTTGGGTTAAGACAGCTCATTTCGGTTTGTATTTATGCATCGTTGGTTTGATTATTGTGAGAGAGGATACCCAAGAAGGGTGAGGTCTAGGAGAACAGGTCTTCTCAAGGAGACCCCAAGGATACACTTGCAGGGTCCTCTCCATGGTGACTCAGCTCTTGGGAATTTGTAAACTTAAGTTTCTGGAACTTGGAAATTTCCAAGATCTGTAAAATCCTGTAGTTCTGCAGGAGCTGGAATAGCATCTCCCGCTTGATTCAAACTGGCCAATGAGAAGGGTGCCTGTGGGGTGGAACTTTTTGACTGTTGACAAAAAGGGAAAGACCCAGCCAGTCTGGGAGCAGGCCATTTGAAATTCTTCTATGCTGTAAGCTCCTGGCTGGTGAAGAAAGCCCTTCCTCTTATAAACGTGGTGTTTGGGTGCTCTTTCTCTCTGCTGGGCCTCGTCTTCCTGTAACAATTGAACTGATTATCTCTCCCCCTAGAAAACTACATAAGATCCAGGACACTGCCATTCCTATAACTGGGAATAACAGGCACTCAATTGATACTTGTGGAAAGAATTAACGTGTAAGGTTGTCACTTGTTGCAGGTATCCGCTACCTGCTTTGGCTCTGCTTGCATGAAAAGGCATTTACTAACAGGAGCCTACTAACAAGGCAAACAACTGCAAAGTGCCCCCAAAGGTCCTCAAATTGTGACACAAAATCTTAATGTCACTTCCTAGAGACCTGGTGCTGGACTACTGGGGATAGTAAGAGAAAGGGGCCGGAAGGACGCAGAGGAAGTAGCCCGCGGGTGAGAATTCAGAACTCCGAAAGAAAGGTTTTAAATCAGAAGCATTCCTCAATCTGGAATTGAGGTCAAGAGTCTCTGTTCCCACGCAACGCAAGCTGTGCTTTGTGGGGGGACCATGGACCAAGGCTGTGGCGGAGGAATGCAGGCCCCTAAGATCCACACTCATCCTGAGGGCAGTACAGATCCTGGAACTGTGTGGTCTCAACCTGACCACCCACTTCGCGGAGCAGCTTCAGGTCCCATTGCTGGATCTCGTACAGCTGAATGATACCAGTACCCCCGTGCGAAGTTGCCCACGGTTACAAATTTGGTGCAGGGCATCCACTTACAGTCGAACAGTGCGAAGTTGAGGCCCTTCTGGATATGGGTGATGATCTGAGGCTTCTCGAAAGCCAACATGGTCCGGCCGATTTCACCACCGGCAAATGCCCCTCCCAGACCTTGACCTCTAAACTCTATTTTTAAAACAGACAGAGCAACTGGATCACAAAAGGTCAGGCCCATGGAAAACATTTGCAAAGCCCCATGACCAGGTATCTCCACAACTCTGAAACAGAAGTGGTCACAGCTGACAAACAGCTGCGGGACATGAAGAAGAAGGAAGAAGACTGGAGCCCTGGGTGCATCTGAAAAATCTGAGAACAGGGAATCCTAAAAGAGCTGACAAGAATTCACTGGCAAGCACAGTGGGCCACTTTGGAAACAGTAGCTGCACCCAGGAGGGGTGTTATCTAGTCCAATATTGGGTGATGGCCAGGGTTCCCCAGCAGGGAATGAAGGGGCTGCACCAATCCTGGACCAGCCCCTGTGAACTTTGAAGCAGACCCACCTGGGTTCCCTTCAAGGACAGAATGCTATATTGAAGAGAAACTGCTGGAAGTAGAAGCAAAATTGAGCTGGCAGACAGGAAGAACAGGGATGATGGAAGATAAAAGTGGGACAGTGAGAACAGAGCCAGGAAATTTCAGGAAACTATCTTATTTTTAAACAGTGCACAAAACCATGGAATAGTGAGCAGTTTAAACTGTGAACCATGTTTCTGTCTAAAACTTTATGAAAACAAAATTTGCATAAAATTGAGTACAGAAAAAGATCAAAGTCAAATCCCATCTAAAGTTATTCAACAACATTCATAAAGCAGAATGACATCCCTACATGTAGTAATACTAAAATACACAAAGCAAATATAGGCCAAGGATTTCATAGCCAGTGATACTGACTTTCAAGTACAGGTCCATCTCATTTAATTGCACTTTGCTTTCTTATACTTCATAGATGCTGTGCTTTTTTACAAATTGAAGTTTTGTGGCAACTCTGCCTAGTACGAATCTATTGGTGATATCTTTCTAGCAGTAAGTGTTCCCTTTGTGTCTCTGTGTCACACCTTGATAATTATCACAATATTTCAAAATTTTTCATTATTATCATATCTGTTATGGTGATCTACGATCAGTGATCTTGGACGTTACTATGATAATTGTTTTGGGACACCATGAACCGTGCCCATATAAGATGATGAACTTAACTGATAAATGTTCTGTGTGTTCTGACTGCCCCACCAACCAGCCATTCCCCCATTTCTCTCCTTTCTCCTTGGCTCACTCTAAAAAATGACGATATTGAAATGAAATAACTGTATCATGGCCCTTAAAGCATTCAAGTAAAAGGAAGAGTCACATGTTTCTCACTTTAAATCAAAACTAGAAATGATTAAGCTTAGTGAGGAAAGTATGTTGAAAGGTAAGATAGACTGAAAGCCAGGCTTCTTGTGCCAAACAGTTAGCCAGGTTGTGAATGCAAAGGAAAAGTTGTTGAAGGAAACTGAAAGGGTTATTTCAGTGAACACACAAATGATAAGAAAGGAAAACAGACTTATTTCCAATATGAAGAAAATTTTAGTCAGTTTATTTACTCATTCACCTTCTAAATGACATCTTGTTTACTTCCAAGTTTTGACAGTTATGAATAAACACTCACGGGTAGGTTTTTGAGTGGACATAAGTTATCAGCCTCTTTGGATAAATACCAAGAACCATTATTGCTGGGTTGCGCGATAAGAATATGTTAGGTTTTATAAGAAACCTCGAAACTGTCTTCCCAAGTGACCGTGCATTTTGCATTCTCACCACCAATGAGTGAGAATTCCTGTTGCTTCAAAGCTTAGCCAGTATTTGGTGTTATCAGTGTTCTGGATTTTTTTTTTTTTTTTTTGAGACACAGTCCCTACTACTACCTTGGGTAAAATATCATGGCATCATGGCTCACAACAACCTCAAACTCTTGGGCTCAAGCACTCCTCTTGCCTCGGCCTCCAAGTAGCTGGGACTACAGCCACCACACCTTGCTAGCTTTTCTATTTTTAGAAGGGATGGGGTCTCGTTCTTACTCAGGCAGGTCTCAACTCCTGAGCTCAAGCAATCTGCCAGCCTCAGCCTCCCAGAGTGCTAGGCTTATGGGCATGAGCCATCACACCTGGCCAGTGTTCTAGATTTAGCATTCTAATATGGTACCTCATTTTTGTAGTGTGGTGGTCTCTCATTTTTGTTTTAATTTTCATTTCTCATATAATATACTCATATGTTTATTTGCCATCTGTATATATTCTTTGATGCTGTATCTGTTCAGGTGTTTGGCCCATATTTTAATCAGGTTATGTGTTGAGTTTTAAGAGTTCTTTGTGTATTTTAGATACAAATTCTTTGTCAGATATTTGTATTACAAATATTTTCACAGTCTCTGGCCTGTGTTCTCATTATTTTGACACACTTTTTTTTTTAGTGGAGTAGAAAATAGCACAGTACACTGCAACTGTAGTGAGGGTGAAAACTATTTTATGAAATTTTTGTTTTATTCATGTGTGTCAGTGTGCATGTGTGTGTGTGGCATGTTGTAATGAATACCATACTTTCTTCTATGGCTTGAGGTCAAGGAAGAAGTAGGATAAGAAAGGGAAGAAAGGTTGAAGAACTCCTTTAGAGAAAACATTTATAAGACACTTGATGCGATTTACCTTCTTTCTCTCTGATACTTACCTAAAGCTTGTTTAACCATTAAGCTAACAAATTCTTCCTGATGTGGGTCTAGAAATGTTAATTAACTAACTTACAAACAAGTCCATTCTGTTATTCATCCACCAGTATTTATTTAGCATCTATTGTGGGTTAGGCTTCAGTGAAAGAACCTTTGGAAAGCTCATGGAAAAAAAAAATTCCAATAACTAATCTATTTGGATGGAACAATAAACAGAGTTAAACAATATATTTGAACAGAGATTTAAACTGGTTTTGTAATCATAATGAACAGAGGAATGTCACTGTGAGAGAACAGGGAATAATCCAGCATACATATCAAGACTGTCTACCTAGGGCTTCTGCTGGAAGGGATTTCGGGATCAGACGAGGCCTCCTGACAGCACCACCATCCCATCTCGGCCTCTGATCCTCTGGGCAGGGATGTGAACCTCCTGGGGCCACATATTCTCTCCACCTGGACAGCCTTGGATTTTTGCTTACACAGAGGACTCAAAGTAGGTTAAGGGGTGGAAAACAATTATGATATTCATTGGGTTAATTCCTAAAAAGGAAGGGTGTAGGAAGTGAGAGAGGGAGGGAAAAAGGAAGAAACCCCCACATAGGGGATGACATTGGTGGGGTATGGAAGAGTCACCCTGAAGGGTAGTGCGTGCCATGCCACTGCTGTTTATCCACAGTAACTCAAGGTAAGCCACTGGAAACTTGGGAAAATATGCTGGTTTATAGCTGAGTTGAACGTTACAGAAAAGAGACAGTCTTGGAATGAGAATGTGTTGGAGATATCGTGGTATCTGACCAAGATAGCCTTAACCGTCCCCTCTGCTTGACAAAACTTTTGATAGGCTTCTTCCTGACTCTAGGCCCCTAACTTCCCTTTTCTTAGAGTATTTACTGTAGAAAACCTGAATTATAAATTTTTTCTCTCTTTGAGAGATAAGCCTTTTCTGAAAGCCTTTAGTCTGTTTTATGACCTAGAAATGTCTTTCTCAAAGACCTGAGAGCTATGTCTTCAAAATGTGAACATGGAGAAAGAGAGTGTCCCTGTCTCCCTGTTTCTGCAGGACAGTAGGAGCCTAACTTCCGTGGGTGCCTTGCTTCAAGTTGTAAAACTGCTTCCTGTCATGAGGATATGAGAAGGTTTACTTCTCCTTTGAGCAAAGTTAATCAGCAGACACAGGTGGCCTACACTCCCCTATCCCAGATCTTAAAGAATCTCTGCCCTTTTTCTCAGCAGAATTGTGTTCAGACTGAGTTCTGGCCTCCATCTCCTATTCAGTAGCCTTGAATAAAGCCTTCTTTGCCTGTTTAACTTAGTCTGGTGCAGTTTTTGCTTTGACACAGCCATGGCCTGGTCAGGAAAAAAGCTACATGAACTTGAAGTGAGATAGCTGAATTAAGGTCCCCTTTATTCACAGTTCCAAATTACAGGAACTGTGGGCAACTTCACCTCATTGAGCCTTGGGATCTTTACCTGAAAAGTTTAGAGGTTGAAAAAGATGGTCTCTAAGATCTCTTCCAGCATCAAGTTTTTTGAGGGCCAAGTGCCCTTTATTGGGACATGTATGTGCGTGTACATGTGTGTATGTATGTGTGTGTGCATGTGTGTATGTGTGTGTATTTGTTACATATAGAGATACAGTTGTATATTTATTTATGTATGGACATTCTCAAATGTTATAATTGTAATAATATTATATATTATAGGAGAAGGAGCTAAGGAAATTTTACCCCAAAATATGACTACTTGACATAAAGAATATTCTTATTTTTATCTATTTAATTTTATTTCAGGTTAATGTGAAGGTACAACTAGGTTACGATATTTGCATTTGTTAGGTAGAGTCCCTCTTGTAGTTGTGTTACACACCTAAGAGGTGTGCCATATACCTGACATAAAGAATATTTTGAATCAAAGGCCATGCACATTCAGAAAGCACTGGAAGGGGTTTTTCCTCTATGTGCATAAAGCCATACTTACCTGATGAGGGAATTAAAAGGGGGCAGCTTCCTTTCCTCCCCCTGAATGCTAGCAGATCTGGCCCAAGTCATTTAAAACACAATACCTAAAAAAAATAAAAATATAAAAATATAATGCCTGTCTCTCAGGTTAACTTACAAGTCAATCTGTTTCCTCCATCTATTCATCCTCCCTAGCAACCACTCATTGGACCCATACTCCACATTCTCCCCTACATGCTTCAAAAAGGCATCTATAAAAGTACCTGATCATGATTAAGACATTGGGTAATCATTCTTGTGGTTCCCCCCATGTGCATGATATTTGACAATAAACACTTCTCTTATTAATCTGCCTTAAATGTAAATTGATCTTTCAGTAAACTTCCAGGAGAAAAGGAGCAAGTTTTGCCATGATCCCTACATAGACAATGTATAATATGTAAAATAAGTATATAAAAATAATATGCATATAATATATAGTCAGAGAAACATAGAGTGATTTAAATCCAGATGGGTTGTCTTGAGAGCTGAACAATGACAAAAACAAACAAACAAACAAAAAAAAACCTTAAGGACTAATGGGACCATACACTGTAATACTGTTCTTTCCTGGTCCCTAGGAGACTGAGGATCTCTTCAGTAAGCATGAATGTGACCACCAGATGGAAAACCTTTGTGTCCAGAGGATCCCCAAGGATTTTTTATGTGATAGATCCCCAAGATGCTGTTCTTCTCTATGACCCCAGAGATTTGTTTTTAGGGGGGCACCTTTGAGACCATTTAAAAATGCTCTTTCTCTAGCAGAGAGAGTGAAGGAGTGAGGGGGTGGGGTTTCAGTGTGTGCCACACCTTTTGGGGGGTCTTGTAAGAGGGTCTTTACCTAACAAATGCAATCAGTGTAACCTGGTTTCTTGTACCCTCAATGAATCCCCAACAATTAATAATAATAAAAAAAAATACTCTTTCTCAGGCTGGGTGTAGTGGCTTACACCATACTACTAGAACTCTGGAAGGCCAAAGTGGGTGGATTGCTTGAGCTCACAAGTTCAAGACCAGCCTGAGCAAAAGCAAGATCCTGTCTCTACTAAAAATAGAAAAACTGAGGCAAGAGGATCGCATGAGCCCCCAAACAGAGAGAGTAGAATGGTGTTTTCCATAGGCTCAGAGAAGGGGAGAATGTTGAGTTATTGTTAAATGAGTGTAGAGTTTCAGTTTGAGAAGATGAAAACAATTCTGAAGATAGGTGGTGGGGATGATTACACAACAATGTCAATATACTTAATACCACCGAACTAAACACTTAAAAATTGCTTACAGTGATACATCCTATGTTGTGTATATTTTACCATGATTTAAAAAAAAAAGAAACTGAGGCTTGACAGATGAGTACAAGATAGATCAGGAAGGGGGACATAAAGAAGCTTCAAGGCAGAAGGAAGAGTATATCCATGTCTTGGGTACAGACATGGATGCTTATGAGAACTAGAAAGAAGGCCAGTGCTGCTGGGATCTGGGGTGTTGTGGGAAGACAGCATGTAGGGCAGCAGATGAAGCCAAGGAGGTGCTCTCCCAACTCCCCCAGCCAGTTGCCAAGCCTCACGGATGCAGAGCAGGATCTCCTGGTCCCTGATGCCACTGCTTCAGTTAAGACCCTAACATCTTTCGGGGCACAGGGAAAGCCAGCTTTTAACTGGGCTCCTCCTGCCTCCTCATCTTCCCTGCCCAGCCCGTAGTGTTGTGCATGGCCCCCAATGTCCCACAAGCTCTGGAGGCAGATGGCCTGGGTGTGCATTCTGGTTTTGCCACTTGCTAACTATGACCTTGTGTAAATGACATGTATCTTTAAAGGGTGATGGTTAAATGCGGCAATAATAGTCCCTCCATGGGGTCTTCATGAAGATTCAAAAGGCCATTACATATGTAGCATGTGGAAGCTCAGGTAACAATCTCAGATGTGTGAGAAATGTAACTTTATTCTTTTGTGACTGAAAAGAATTTTTATTTTGAGTCACCATTCTGGTAACTTTCAGAAAGTTAATCTCAGTCAACTCAAATTATCCTCAGGGCTTTGAGATCTGAGGACTTCCTGCAGCCAAAGAGAGGAGCCATCAAGTCAACTCTTGGGAGGAGAATTGAGTGCAAGCATTCTACTTGAGAGGGGATTCCAGGAAGTTCCAGCAAGTGACAGCTGATGTGGGTCACAGAAGAGGAGGAAGCCAATACAGGGAGCATTTGTGAGACACGGGATGCCACAAAAGTCCTGGGCAAGTAACTGCTCTGGGCTACTGGTAGGTTTGCCAGAATAACTACAGGACTCCTGGTCAAATTTGAATCTCAGACAAACAAAAAATAACTTTTTAGGGCAGTGCCTGTGGCTCAGTAAGTAGGGCACTGGCCCCATATACCAAGAGTGGCAGATTAAAACCCGGCCCCTGCCAAACTACAACAAGAACAAAAAAAATAGCCAGGTGTTGTGGCAGGCACCTATAGTCCCAGCTACTTGGGAGGCTGAGGCAAGAGAATCGCCTAAGCCCAGGAGCTGGATGTTGTTGTGAGCTGTGATGCCATGGCACTCTACCGAGGGTGACAAAGTGAGACTCTGTCTCAAAAAAAAAAACAAAAAAAAAAAAAACTTTTTAGTAGGTGTGTGTTCCAATCATTACAAGAAACATTATATACTAAAAAATTATTCATAATTTATCTAAAGTTCCAAATTTACTGGGTGTCTGATATTTTTGTTTGCTAACTCTGGCCACCCTAGCTACTGGGGCTCTGTCTTCCCTAAGAACGTTTCGTGGAATGGAACATGACCCAGGCTTGTCTCCACTGATTGGCAAGGCAGATGGGTGTATTTATTCGCCCACTCCAGTTCATCACTAGTTGAGCACTCACTGGGCTTTTCTGGCCTCCCCTGCTCCCAAGTGAAATGTCCTCTGGCCAGCCAAAGCCATTAGTTATAGTCACTTCCCTTAAGTTCTTGTCTTAAGCTTCTGTCTGTGGGGTTGTTGGGTGTTAAAGAGAAGATGGACAGGGCACCTCATCATATAGCAAGGCTGGCATACAGGGAGACAACCACACGCTCGTGTTGCCATTAGTTTCCTTTGGCCCTGACAGCCAACTTCTCTAATGGCTTGATAGGTTAATGCTAAAAACAAAAGAAATGTGGGTCCATGATAATGGACAGGAGTACCTTGAGTGACATATATGCTCAACATCTGTTTTCTTAAGGAAGTCATTCTCATACAACCCAGAGATTAAGAGTGGACATTTTTCCCCTCATTCAGTATCATTCACTGCTATAACCGTAGACTATAGCCAGACCATTCATCAGCCAGCTAGCTCAGCTTCAGGGAGATGCTCTGTCATGCTGAGCTTCAGCCATGAGAGAGGATATAAAAAGTAACCCTATTTGTCCTGCTCCACCAAGAATGACTGCTATTATACAGTAAGAGTCTTTGGTTACAGAGCTAGAGGAATTATCCAGAAGCTGCTTGTTTCACTCTACTAACAAATCCTCTAGGAGTGGTTATCCCGAGCCACCACTGTGACCATCACCACAGGATGGAAGGGAGGAGCCCGAGGCAGCTCTATCAACCAGGGTTCGCACTCGGGATTCCAAGGAGAAGGGGTTTTAATGCAGGAAATCAGAAGCTTACAAATGATTAAAAGGGTTGGGGAAGCAATATGGAAACTGTTGCTACTTTCATGAAATCAGGAAGGGCTCAATTTCAGGAAAGCTGCTGACAATAATCCCATTTGCCTACAAGACCACAGCAGGTGATCTCAGGAGGGGGCCTAGAAGCTTGTCATATGTCCAAGCATCAGTTCACAGCCGCCAACAGGGACACTGACTTTTCCTCTACCTTCCAAATGCCCTGTGAGTGCCTTAAGGAGAGCCATACAGGGAAGTGACACTGGGAAATGAAGTCCCAGATCTCCCTGCAATGCAGAGGAGAATGGAGAAAGGGCAGGGATGGTGGCTAGCTAACAAAGACAAACTGGCACAAGTGAAACAAACACCCACATCAAGAGTGGAAAGCACACAGGACACCATCGAAGTTCTGTGACCCCCTTGTGTATTGGCAAAGAGTTTTATAGATGCTATTAGCAGAATCCTTAGAGCAAATTGAACCCAGGCAGATGTCATGGCTCAATAATTCAGCCAGCTTCTATTTCCTTCTCAGATGTCACACGGCCTAGAAGTCTCAAATATGAATCTGACATACACACAATTCCCGTGAGGCACAGGCTGTCTTTCCTCTAAAGCTGGTAGTGCCCTCACACATAACTGGGCTCTTCAAATCCCAGATCCAAGAGAGGAAGATCTAAAAGAGGGCAGGAGCCTCCTCTCTTCCACATCAAAATCCTCCCCAGGGCAGCCCAGAATCTGCCTGATGATGGCTACAAACATCCAGGGCCACCTGCTTTTGGTTATACCAAAGAGTTATGGCCCGAATCTGTGGCCCTATAGGCAAGCCACAACATTGTGCAAAAAATACACACACATACACACACACAAACACAACACTTAATTCACAATACAAAGCAACACATACTGTAGCAGCGTGCCATTTTATTAAACTTCCAGATATCTAACTGGGGAGATTGGGGAGATGTTGGGGTAACAAGTACGGGAGGGAAAGGAGACTTGGAGGGGGAAGGTAAATTCAGCTTAAGCTGTTTGCTGGAGAGCCAGGTAGCGAATATGTAACAAAATCACCACACTGCTAGCTTCCTATCCCTTCCCAGGTTCACTCTGCTCCCCCAGTGCTTCAAGCCCTGAGGGCAGGCTACTTCACCAGCATTATCCCAGAGCTCCTGCAGATCTCTCTCTCCCTCTTCACCCTCCATTTCTCCTGCCTCACCATCTGCACTTGTTTATGAATGTCCTGTGCATGTTCTCAGCCCAGGGTACTGAGTGTGATATCTTGGTCCTCAACGAGAAGTCACTTGATAAATATTTGTTGAATCAAACTCATGAGAAAAGCAAAGTGGTTTAAATATTACACCCTCAGCTGCTTCCGAACCATATTTCAGGATGTCAGGTTTCAAGGCAGCTACCTGTCTCCTAAAATGTCAGGGTTTCAGACAGCTGCCTGGGTCCTTGCTTCTTAGAGCACTGTTGGTTGAAAAATGACCCCACCCCAAAGGAAGGCAAGCATGAAATAAAGCTTATTGAGAAAGAGAAAGATAGGTTTACAGAGTAAGAGCAAGATACAGGCTTACAAAGCAAGATACATTTGCCATAGATAGCAAACAGCTCCCTCTGTTGCAACAAGGGAAAGACATGGGTTATGGCCAGCAGTTCTCCTTTATACTGCCCGGCCTCTCATGATTTAAAGGTCATGTCTTTGGAAACAGAGTCTTTCTGCGCATGTGGACCTCCCAGGAGCCTCTCTGAGAGCCCACTGTGGGGTGTGGACCATGATGTAGAGTTAAGCCTATTTCAGGTCACCTTTAAGACTTTATTGTACCTGTTGCCAGGCTGGAGAGGCTTCTACATCCTTTTGCAGTTGGCACACCAAGTTCTGAATGGTAGATTGGTAGGGCAGTCCCTCCTCCCCAGGTGTG
This sequence comes from Loris lydekkerianus, assembly GCA_963574355.1. NCBI lineage: Eukaryota > Metazoa > Chordata > Mammalia > Primates > Lorisidae > Loris > Loris lydekkerianus. Next base: position 40,087 of record CAUYPK010112025.1, read on the forward strand.
AGCAATCACTTAGGACAAAATTAAGATGGGAGGCACCAAGATAAAGGCCTGGGGCCTTACTTTGTCCTCCTTCCCCAAGAGATCTGAGATTTCTAGCTATCTGCCTAACAAGGAGAAGCCAGTCAGGGACCAGGAAGAGCTAAAAGCAGGAAAAAAATGCCTCAGGTCCCAGCCCTCTACCTTCAGAATTTCCCTTTGTGCTATCACATCCTTATCTACCCACAAGCAAATCCCAGTCCTTCAGCTGACTACTATGTTGTAGAGAGCAGAATCCAGGTGCCATGGGGACACTGCTCAACTATAGAGGTATAAATTTGAAACCACCCTTTACAAAGTAATAAAGGGGGGGTGCAAGGTGAGCTCTGTGGTAAGGGCCTAAACTTCGCAGGGCACAGGTATAAAGTAATGATAATAACCAGCCACTGCCCCCTAGTTTGCTTTTCTATAATTGTGCAGAAGTCCCACAGCTAATGGTCATAAAGATTCTCAACTTTCCCCATAGGAAGCATCACCCCTGTGAAACCTAAAGCTAGTTTTTGAAGTATCTTCCATGCCCTGCATTCCAGGGGTAGAACTAGAATGGCTGACCTACCCAGACCAGAGGACCATACCAAGAAACGAATTTGACTGGTGTTGCAACCTCTGCCCAAGAACCAACACAGCAAAGAAGACAATTACTACAACTTTGTCATTCCACCCCACCCCAGCCAATTAGCAGACCCAATTGCTTAGCCTTTTACCTGCCAAGCTATCTTTAAAAACCCTTTCTCCCAAAATTTCAGGGAGATGTCCTCCCGCCTCTTTGCATGGTGCCTGAGGTATTAAACTCTCTGCTGTAAACTCTGCCATCTCAGGGTATCGGCTTCCTCCGGAGTAGCAGTCAATGAACCCACTTGGTTATAATAGACTTCTGGCTTAGAAGGAAGAAAATAGCTCCTTCTTCTGCCCAGCCTTGCTTAGTAGCCTGGTTGTGGTTTCCCCATGTCTGAGACAATGTGTGGTTAATTATCAAGTGGCCTTTGTGAGAAATGAGAGGAAACTCACAATTAAGGTAGATTCATAAGAGGTTATTTACTGTGAGCCTGGAAAGATCACAGAGTGATTATCCAATATTCCAATGGAGCCCAGAAATTTTTATACTTTCCTTTAGATGGGATGAAGAGATGAGGAGTATAGATAATTCTGTTTAGGGATAATAAACGGTTGCTAGGGATGTTTGGGAATGTATGGGAGAAACAGATTGACTTACAAATTAATCTGAAGACAGGTATTACAGTGTATGTTTAAAATGATGGCCAGGTCTGATTACATTCTTGATCTTCTTTCCTGCAATATATTGAGATAGTAGGAGGGGAAGGGAAGCCAATTGTTCTTTTGATGGGTCTGTTTGGGTATCCAGGTAGAAGGAAGGCCCCTTCCAAAGGGCCTGTTGATCTCTAAGGACCTTTAATTCAAAATACTCTTTATATCAAGGGATTATATTTTAGGGTAAAATTTCCTGAGCTCCCTCACCTCCAACTTCCCTTTTAATTCGGGCAGAAGGTTATATGTGTGGCATGCTGGCCTAAGTTTTCTCCCCAAATATAGCCAAGAGAGCATATTCTTGCTGGTCCTTGTATCTACTAAAGGAAGACAAACTCCTGAGCCCTGGATAGAGTGAGCCTGGCTTTTGGGGGTGCAGAAACACTCATATCTGCCTTTTCTAGGGATCTAAAACTCACAAGATAAAACTTGAGGGCTGTAATTATACTCTGTTATGATCTTGAGAATCCAACCCTAGTCCAACACTAGTATAGCACTATGTGTTGGTGGCTTTCCTTAAACACCTATAGTCCCAGCTACTTGGAGGCTGAGGTGAGAGCATCACTTGAGCCCAGGAGTTTGAGGCCAATCTGAGCAACACACCAAGCCTCAGGCTCTAAAAATAGAAAAAGAAAAAACAAATTAGAACCCCCAAACTAAGCTTGCATACTAACACTTCACTGATGGGCAGGGGAGCAAAAGTGAAGGACAAAGGGCAGTGACTAAGATAAGAAAAGCAAGGGAAAAAAGGGGGAGTAGTGTCACAGAGCTGTCCACAATCTCATAAAAAACACTACTTCCTTTGCTCAGTTATGCATGATTCTGGAGAGGATGCAGAGAATCACTATGCCCCGGTCAGTCTGTCTGGGACAGACAGGAACAAGAATTTATCAGCTCTACTCATCTGCTTCCTCTCAGTGGTCTTCGTTCACCCTTTGTGGTGGGAACTCCCCCAGACTTCCTGGGTTTGTTACCAGCTGTTAGGGAAGCTACAGCCTCCAGTGACCTAATACAGTCAGGTTACTTTTCTAAAATCATTGTTGGCATATGATATGGGAGAAAGAGCAATGTTAATGGAAAAGAAGCTGTACTCTGTAAAATAATTCAAAGAGGTTTATTCTCAGCCAAATTTGAGGACCATAACCTAGAACCACACACAAGAAGCCTTGAGCAAGTGGACTTGCTGTTGTAAGGTTACAGTTTGGTTTTATACATTGGAGGGGGACAAGAATTATAGGTAAAGGCATAAATCAATACATGGAAGACATGCACTGGTTTGGACAGAAAAGGTGAGCTATCTCAAGGGGGGGGTGTTAAAGGTTATAGTTATATTTAAAGACTCTTTAGTTGCAGTCAAACTTTGTCTAAAAAGACCAGAAGTCAGCAAAGAGGAATGCTTGAGTTAAGATAAAGATTTGTTAACCAGAGACAAACTACTGCACATAGATTCCCCAAACCAGGCTCAACTGGTGTGTTGCATATATTGAGGACCGGCAGGTATGTCTTACATAGCTTTAGGCCTGTTCATGAGTACAAAGACATCTGTAAGAAGGGAGGGGGACATGATGAGGCATGTCTGACTGCTAATAACTCAGATTTAGGGATCCCCTTGGCTAAGAGGGGGTACAATCAGTCAGCCACTGGGGGAAGCCCTAAAATTTCATTTTAGTTCACAGCAACATACTCTTACCACCTTCTGTTTTCCTCATATTGTTTTTAGCTGGGCATGAGCTAAGGGGTTGGAGTTATGATGAAATGAGAGTGTAACAATGGCACCTATAGCTAAACTTTCTGGGCTACTTCTCAAGTATTTGAAACCCAGTTTTAAGAAGCAGAAGGATTGGAGACAAGATGGCGGACTGAAGCCAGCTTTTCACAGAGGCTCCCATCCAGAAGGAGAGTTAAAGGATGGAAATTTAGTAAGTAACCTGGAGGATTCGAGCTATACCAGGAGAGAAGGTTGGAGATCGCACATCAACACC
>CAUYPK010112026.1:0-10163 GCA_963574355.1 Loris lydekkerianus
CTCATGGATGGGCAGAATCAACATTGTTAAAATGTCTATACTTCCCAAAGCAATCTACCTATTCAATGCCATTCCTATCAAAATACCAACATCATACTTTCAAGATTTGGAAAAAATGATTCTGCGTTTTGTATGGAACCAGAAAAGAACCCGTATAGCTAAGGCAGTTCTTAGTAACAAAAATAAAGCTGGGGGCATCAGCATACCAGATTTTTAGTCTGTACTACAAAGCCATAGTGGTCAAGACAAGCATGGTACTGGCACAAAAATAGAGACATAGACAATTGGAATTGAATAGAAAACCAAGAAATGAAACTAACATCTTACAACCACCTTATCTTCGATAAACCAAACAAGAGCATACCATGGGGGAAAGACTCCCTATTTAATAAAAGGTGTTGTGAGAACTGGATGTCAACACGTAAAAGACTGAAACTGGACCCACACCTTTCCCCACTCACAAAAACTGATTCAAGATGGATAAAGGACTTAAATTTTAGGCATGAAAGTATAAAAATCCTCAAAGAAAGTATAGGAAAAACACTGGAAGATATTGGCCTGGGGAAAGACTTCATGAAGAAGACTGCCATGGCAATTGCAACAACAACAAAAATAAACAAATGGGGCTTCATTAAACTGAAAAGCTTCTGTACAGCTAAGTAGACAACAATCAAAGACAATAGACAACCTACACAATAGGAAAGGATATTTGCTTATTTTGAATCAGACAAAAGCTGGATAACTAGGATCTATAGAGAACTCAAATTAATCCACATGAAAAAAGCCAACAATCCCATATATCAATGGGCAAGAGACATGAATAGAACCTTCTCTAAAGATGACAGACAAATGGCTAACAAACATATGAAAAAATGTTCATCATCTCTATATTTTAGAGAAATGCAAATTAAAACAACCCTGAGATCCCATCTAACCCCAGTGAGAATGGCCCACATCACAAAATCTCGAAACTGCAGATGCTGGTGTGGATGTGGAGAGAAGGGAACACTTTTACACTGCTGGTGGGACTGCAAACTAGTACAACCTTTTTGGAAGGAAGTATGGAGAAACCTCAAAGCACTCAAGCTAGACCTCCCATTTGACCCTGCAATCCCATGACTGGGCATCTACCCAGAAAGAAAAAAATATTTTTATCATAAGGACACTTGTACTAGACTGTTTATTGCAGCTCAACTTACAATCACCAAAATGTGGAAACAGCCTAAATGCCCACCAACCCAGGAATGGATTAACAAGCTGTGGTATATGTACACCATGGAATACTATTCAGCTACTAAAAAAAATGGAGACTTTACATCCTTTGTATTAACCTGGATGGAAGTGGAAGACATTATTCTTAGTAAAGCATCACAAGAATGGAGAAGCATGAATCCTATGTACTCAATTTTGATATGAGGTCAATTAATGACAATTAAGGTCAATGGGGCGGGGGAAGGAATAGCAGAGAGAGGGAAGGAGGGAGGGGGTGGGGCCTTGGTGTGTGCCACACCTTCCGGGGGCAAGACATGATTGCAAGAGGGACTTTACCTAACAAATGCAATCAGTATAACCTGGCTTATTGTACCCTCAATGAATCCCAAAAAAATAAATAAATAAATATATATATATATATAATTGACCTACTATTGAAAATGGTAAGCAGAAATTATAATTACTATAAATAATTTGCTTATATTAACCACCATCTTTCCCTTCTTTAGCTTGGATATTTTACTTACTTTTATATTTTAATCTAGTTTCCATCTATTTGTAATTTATGCCACCAAACTAGACAACTTGGATGAAAAGAAAAATCCCTAGAATATAAAGTATTAACACCAAAACTGACTAAAAAGGAAGAAAAGCTGAATAAAACCTGTAATAAGTTAAAAGACTAAATTAATAACTAACAACCTTCTACTAGAATTAAAAGACAAGTTTGACAAGATCGCATGATACAAATCAATATGCACAAAGAAACTGCAGTCAGTAACCACAAAGGAGTGCCTTCGTGCTGATCAGACAGCTCTGTAATCTAACGTGGTGATGGTCACATGAATGTGCACACACTCAGCACAGAACAAACAAATGAGCACATGTAAAAACCAGTGAAATCTGAATAAGGTCTGTAGGTCTATTATACTACAGGTATGTAAGATGTTACCACTGGGGGAAGCTGATTGGAGTACACAGGACATCTCTATATTATGTTTTCACTTCCCATGAGTCTATAATTGTTTCTAAGTAAATTATTTTAAAAATTAATTACATTTCAACATACTATGAATAAATAATTAAAAATGAAATTAAGATCTCCAGAAGATACTTGTCTGCAAATTTGGAAGCCACCATCTTAACACCTTTTTTGAGGCAGCAAGTCCAAACATTACACAAGCATGTGATAGATCACTTCCAACTCTGTACCAGTAAGTTGCCAAACATGAGAATCATCATGCAGTATTCCAGACCACCACAATTTCTGGGACTAGAACACAAACATCAATATTTCCGAAATTCCCCAGGAGAACCCCTCAACTATGAAATAATTCTCAAATTTATATAGTTCAAGACCCCAACAGATAGGGGAAAAAAAAAAACCAGAAATGGAGGAATAAAGAAAGAGAAAACAAGAAAAAACAAAAAAAGACCATCACAGTAGAAATGAAGATTAAGTAAGATGTCTAAGAGAAAACAATCAAATAAAAATTTTATAAACAGCATTGAGGAAAAGTAGAAAACAACCAAAAGTGAGATAAAAGTGAGATTTAAAAAAGTAATATAAAGGGTCAGAGAGAAAGTGACCAAATAGAAATTAGGCAAAGATGCTCAAATATTTCTATTATACAATTGGAAATACATTTACCTCCAAGATACAAGGTCTGTCAATAAAGTTCACGAACTCATTCTAGTAAAGTACTGCATACCTCACTGCTAAATATCACTACAGTCATCTTCAAAGTGACTCCCCTTGGGAAGCTATACACCAACCTCAGAGCCTAGTCCACCCTGCAAAGCACTTTTTCTAGGTCAAATGGCCATTCCAGAAAAATAGTTCCAAAATTGCTTTCAAGGGTAGCATTGGTGTATAGCTTCCCAAGGGGAGTACTTCAAAGGTGAATTTAGTGATATTCACCAATGCAGTATGTAGCACTTTTTCTAGGGTGATTTCATGTACTTCATTGTCAGAATTTATACGCCAAAATCAGTGAGGTATTGGCATATTTTCTAGGATGAGTTCATAAACCTAATTGTCAGATCTGAGCCTTGTGCATACAAAACTCAAGGTGGCGCCTGTAACTCAAGCAGCTAAGACACCAGCCACATACACCAGAGCTGGAGGGTTAGAATCTGGCCCAGGCCTGCCAAACAGTGACATCTACAACCCAAAAAGTAGCCAGGCGTTGTGGCAGATGCCAGTAGTCCCAGCTACTTGACAGACTGAGGCAAGAGAATCATTTAAGCCCAGGAGTTTGAGGTTGCTGTGAGCTGTGATGCCACAGTACAATACCCAGGGCAATAGCTTAAGGCTCTGTCTCAAAAAAAAAAAAAAAAAAAACACTCAAGAACAAGATACCACATAAAAAAACACTGATACAGAATGTTTATTTATTTTGAGACAGAGCCTCAAGCTGTCGTCCTGGGTAGAGTGCCGTCACATCACAGCTCACAGCAACCTCCAACTCCTGGGCTCAAGTGATTCTCCTGCCTCCGCCTCCCAAGTAGCTGGAATTACAGGTGCCTGCCACAATGCCCAGCTATTTTTGGGTTGCAGCCATCATTGTTGTTTGGCGGGCCCAGGCAGGACTGGAACCCTCCAGCTCAGGTGTATGTGGCTGGCACCTTAGCCGCTTGAGCCACAGGCGCAGAGCCAGATACAGAAGATTTAAAACGATACTCCAAGAAAACTGTCTGAAAATAAAAGACCTGAATCTATACAGTTTAAGAGCCAACTGGGGAAAACTGAACAGGAACAGACAACCCAAAACACCCCCTAATAAACTTTAAGAATACAGAAAATAAACCTTACAAAGAAAAAGAGTGACTCAAACTGGCATCAGACTTATCGAAGCAACATACAAAGGTAAGAGCAGAAAATCATTTTCAAGAAACTTAAGGGGAAAAAAAAAGCGAAACAAAGATTTTTAGATCCAGGCAAGTCTTCTTTTGGCTAACAAGGCCATAAAAAGAACTGGAAGGGAGAGCAGGCAAGGTGGCTCATGCCTGTAATCCTACTACTCTGGGAGGCTGAGGCAGGTGCATCGCTTGAGGTCAGGAATTCGAGACCAGCCTCAGCAAGAGTGAGATTCCATCTCTACTAAAAATAGAAAAATTAGTCAGGCATCATGTCAGGCGCCTGCAGTCCCAGCTACTCAGGAGGCTGAGGCAAGAGGATTGCTTGAATCCAGGAGTTTTGAGTTGCTGTGAGATATGGTGCCATAGCACTCTAGCCGGGGCATCAAAGTGAGACTCTGTCTCAAAAACAAACAAATAAAAAAGAGTTTATGCCAGGAATGCAACAATGGTTCAGTATTAGAAAATCTACTAATGTAATTCACTATACCAGTAAGTCTAATGAGAAAATTCTTATAAGTATCATCTCCATAGAGGCTAAAAAAAACCTTGACAAAATTCAACATCCATTTCTTATTTAAAATGTTGTAAAAAAGTAAAATTAAAAATTTATTCTCCCTTAATACAATTACAGACATGGAAAATGAAAAAGAATGGGAATAAGAACATATATGTGCACACATGTGTGCATACACGTGCACGCGCGTACACACACACAAAGGGTAAGTGCAAGCACCAACATCTTAATGGACAAATTCTACAAGTATTCCCACCAAGACGAGGAACACAGAGGCCCAACTACTGTTACTTAATATTGTTTTGGACGTATTCACCTATGCAATTAGATAAGAAAAAATAAATAAATAAATAAAAGGTACAGAGAAATAAAATCCCTTGTTGGCTGATGACACAATAGTAAACCTGGAAAAACCTAAGAATCAATGACAAAACAAACTCAAAAGAATTTACCAAGGTAGCCAGATTATAAATTTAAATACAAACTAATAGTCTTAACATACACAAAGAATAACCAGTTAGAATATGTAATGGAACAGAAACTCCCCTCCCCCTATAAAAGCAACAGAAAAGATAAAATGCTTAGGAATAAACTTAGTAAGAGGATGTTCAAAACCTTTAAGTAGAAACCTATAAATTTATATACACCTGAAAAGGCGCACAAAAGTAGACTTAAGTATCCCATTGTGCTTAGTTAAAATTAATAACTTCATCAGGTTGCCAGTTAACCCTAAAACGATTTATAAACATAATGGAATTCCAATAAATATTACATAGTTTTTTTTAATGGAGCTAAACAAGTAGTAAAGTTCACATGGAAAAACAAATCACAAAACAACTTACTAAACATTACAAAGGAGGAACTATAAGGGAGAACTAGCCCTTAAAATTATTAAAGTCTCGTGATTAAAACTGTAGTTAACTCCAAATGAACAGGCAGACCAGGAGAATAGAATAGAAAGTCCAAGTATAGACTTCAGCAGATAAAGAAATTTAATATATAATTTATAATATATATATATTATACATATATAATATATAAATTTAATATAATAGTGGTGATACCTGAGATGACTAGGACAAAGATGAACTTAATAAGTGATGTTAAAATTAAATCTATTCCTCACACATATCAGAATATACTCTCGTGTGTAAGAAATCTAAATGTAAAAACTGATAACTATTCAAGCACATTAAAAAAAAAAAAAAAAAAAACCACTAGAGAAGCCTTCTGTAACAATGTGTAGAGGTAGGTTTTCTGACCTAGACTTGGAATCCAGCTCCAATAAAAGAAAAGTTTGATATATTTGACTACATAACAATAAAATCTTTTGCATGGAAAAAAAAAAACACCATCAGAAAAGTCCAAAGACAAATCAGGAGAAAACACTGTAACATACATCACATGTAAAGGGCTGTTACTCTAGACAAAAAAAAAAAAGGAAAAAAATTTTTTAAGAGACAGGATATTGCTGTGTCACTTGGGCTAGAGTGCAGAGAAGCACAATCATAGCTCACTGCAGCCTCAAATTACTGGGTTCAAATGATCCTCCTGCCTCAGCCTCCCACATAGCAAAGACTATAGGCCCACGCCACCATTCCCAGCTAATTTTTTTTTTTTTCACTTTTTATAGAGATGATGTCTCATTATATCGCCTGGGCTGGCCTCCAACTCCTGGCCTAAGATGATCCTCCTGCCTCAGCCTCCCAAAGTGCTGGGATTACAGGTGTAAGCCACCACACCCAACCCATAAAACTCTTTAAAAACCGAATGGCAAGACCAGCACAATGACTCACACCTATAATCCTAGCACTCTGAGAGGCCAAGGTGGGTGTCGAGACCAGCCCTAACCAAGAGCAAGATCCTGTCTGTACTAAAAATAGAAAAACTAGCCTGGCATTGTGGCAGGCACCTGTAGTCCCAGTTAGTCGGGAGGCTGAGGCAAGAGGATTGCTCAAGCCCAAGAGTTTGAGGTTCCTTTGAGCTATGATGTTGACAGCACTCTACCCAGTACAACAGAGTGTGACTTTTTCTGAATGGAGAATAAAAATCCTACAGAAGAAAAATGGGCAATACACAAGTCTCAAAAAAATAAAAATTCCCCTTAAACATATGAAAAGATCTTCAACTGTAGCCATAAAAAAGGAAATGCAATTAAACTACACCAAGATTTTACACCCATTAGCTTGACAAAAATTCAAAAGCTTGACAATATACTCTAATTGGCAAAGCTATAAAGAAACGGGAACTCACTGCTCACAGCAATATAAAATAGTACCATCTCTACGGAGGGGAATTTGGCAGTATTTAACTAAATTACATGTGCATTTATCCTTCAACCCAGAATCCAACTCTGAGGACTTTATTCTCAAGTTAAACCTCTGCAATACAAAATTACATATGCAGGAGGTTACTCATGGCAACGTAATCTGTATTGTAATTGCAAAATATTGGAAATTATAGAAACTGCCTAAATGTACAAACATAGAAGACCAGGTGATCAAAGTTACGTTATGTTCACACTATGGGGACAGCACTATGAAACTATAAAATTACCGTATATACTCGAGTATAAGCCGAGTTTTTTCAGCACAAAATTTGTGCTGAGTTTGGGTTTTTCGGCACAAATTTTGTGCCGAAAAAAACTCAGCTTATACTCGAGTATATACGGTAAGTACTAAGTAATGAAAAAGAGCTCTAGAAACTGATACAGAGTAATTTCTAGGGTCTATTTTTCTCTCTGGTGTTCAAAGAAAGGGAAATAAGGCTCAGTGGCTTACACCTGTAATCCCAGCATTTGAGAGAAGGGAAAATAAACAGATGTATTTTCTAATCTTCATAAAAGAAACCAGAAAAAAGTGAGGTTGGTTATCTGTAAAGGGAAAGAAAAGCAGGGTCAAAGGCATACAAGGAGCTGCACTTCTCTGACACTGTACCTTTCTACATAGTTTTCACTTTGGGTAACATGTTAAAATATAAAGAAAATCAAATTGACAGAACAGGGAAGGGATTCTAAAACAAATAATACAGATACAATTTAAATGAGTAACAAAACCATACTGAAGGGAAGAATTTGTCCATTTAACCTAACATTAAAATTTATTAGCATTAATGTTCACAATAACTTGTGAAAAATCTTTAGGAACCTTTTCAATATTCCTTCTTTTCATTGCTCACACTGGTTATTTGTGCCTCCTGAGTTTTTTTTTAATTGATTGATCTCACCAAATTTATTGATGTCACCAGTCTTTTCAAAAGAACTAGCACTATAGATGTGCTCTACATGTATGTATCTGTTTTCTATGCTATCAATTTCTTCTTTTTTAATGTCTACCTACTTCTTCTGGGTTTAGTTTGCTGTTCTTTTCTAACTTCTTGTATAAATTCTCACTTCACTAAGCATTTGCAGACTTTCTTCTTTCCTAATATAGAGCATATGCTACAAACTTTCCTGAGTATGACTTCAGCTGCACCCCACAAATTTTAATATACAGTATTGTATTTTCATATTAATGCTAATCAAAATCCTAAAATTTTCTAATGCTCACTGTAGCATGTATCTTCTTTGGTCATGGGTTATTTAGAAAAGATTTTCTGGTTACCTTTGCTATTGACTGTAGTTTAATTTAGAAAACAATTCTGTTTGGTTTCAATCCTCTATATTATATTAAAACTTGCTTTTGCCGCAGTAAGTAAATGGCTTCAGTGAATGTCCAGTGTACTTGTAAAGAACATGTACACAGCTGTTAAGTACAATGATTAGCCACGGGAGGGCACATTTATTAATTTAGTTGTTCCTATCAGTTTCCTTTGTTCTATCAGTTGCAGACAGTACGTTAAAAAAAATTCCCTCTATGATTGTGACTTTATTTCCTCTCCCCACCTCTTTGTAAATCTGTATCATCATCAGTAATATTCTTTCTGGATGATCTGGACACCCTTGTATAAAGAATTGAAAGGTGAACATCCTCCTCTACACTAATAAAAATAAAATGACAATATTTTTTCACCTACTATCCAAAAATGGCTTACTATCTATCTTAAAAAGTAAATCATTTTTACAGACATCCCCCAAAGTTTAATTGGGTCATATCCAATAACTCCAGAGAGAAAATCAATTTGTTTAATTAATCAGAAGTACATTTTGCAACTAATTCATACTACCAGGCACATGTGAAAAGTAGCAATGCTCTACAATACATTCCATACAAATTACTAAGACTTCTCTATAGCCCCATGGTACTAATTGTTCCAAACCAAAATTACCTTAGTCCTGCTCTCTGGCAAAGACAGCAATCTCATCCCATCCTTCAGTGCCTGTGCCACTGTATCCCACTGAGCTGGGACTCTGCCTTTTGATCATTCCATCATTCTCACACAATGTTCCAGACCACAGTAAGCAGCACTGGCACATGACCCAAAAGCCATAACCAACTCTGCCATAGCAGAATCTTTGATGATCTGAGTACCTGCTCATGTGGTCAAATAAAGCTGAGGAAAATTCTTCCATGAAAGTAGTACTTCCAAGAATCTTGGAGCTCAGGTATAGAATCAAGTGTCTTCAATAGCATTCTCCAAGTTCTCAGCCACTCACCTCCCAATTTAGATCAGCCACTCCTCCCATGCCAAAGGTACTCAGCGTACCTTTTGCTTTTCCATCAATAGTGGTGATCTCTCGGCTACTACACTATCAGCCCCTCAAGGACAGGATCCATCTGATTCATCCTGATAGCTATAGCACCTAGGAATGCCTAGGACATAAACATCCTCCTTTGAAGCTTAACCCCAAATCTGTCCTCTACGCAGCAACCCTAGCAACCCTTTAACAACTGAAGGAAAATCATTTCCCTGCTCAAAACCTTGCAACGGCTTTTCACCTCAGATCAAAATCCAAAGTGCATCCCAGTCTATGTGGCCCTACACAACGTAGCCTTTTACTTCCGCTGTCACCACACCCCCCACCCCAGGCACCCTGCCCTCCTTGCTGCTCCACAAGTACCCTCAGGGATACACCTGCTACTCTTACCCTTCTCAGAGGCTCTTCCCTAAAATATTTTCCTGGCGGGTTCACACTCCTTTACCTTCATTTACACATCTGCTTAAATGTCACCTCAGAGTGATACTTGGACTATCAAAAATGGCAGTGTTTGATACTCTCTCTCCTCATTTGCTTTGTTCTCTTTATAGCTATCACTACTACACATATTTACATTGTTATTTTCTTCCCCTATGATAATGAGCCCCATTAAAAAAAGGAAGAAAAAATTAGTCCACATGAAAAAAGCCAACAATCCCATATATCAATGTGCAAGAGACAAAAATAGAACCTTCTCTAAATAAGACAAATGGCTAATAAACATGAAAAAATGCTCATCATCCCTAATTATTAGAGAAATGTAAATCAAGACCACCCTGAGATACCATCTAACCCCAACAAGAATGGCCACATCACAAAATCTCAAAACTGCAGATGCTGGCATGGATGTGGAGAGAAGGGAACACTTTTACACTGCTGGTGGGACTGCAAACTAATACAACCTTTTTGGAAGGAAGTATGGAGAACCCTCAAAGAACT
>CAUYPK010112027.1:0-27887 GCA_963574355.1 Loris lydekkerianus
TAGCAAAATAACTAAGAAAATGCCAGGAAGGCTATGTTAACTAGTGTGATGAAAATGTGTCAAATGGTCTATGAACCAAGTGTATGGTGCCCCACGATCATATTAATGTACACAGCTATGATTTAATAAAAAAAAAAAAGAAAAAAAAGAAATTAAAAAGAAAAAAGGGATCGTGACCATTGAGAACCACTGCCTTAGGGCACTGAAGGTCATGGAAAGGTTACTCTATTCCAAGAACTCTATAGGGATAATCTATTCAAATCTTACAATAGCCTGTGAGATGAGAACATTCCCTTCCCTATGTTATGGATGAGGAAACTACAGACCAGAGAGGTTAACCAGAATTCCCAAGGAAATACAGCTAATAAGGAGAAGACTTAAAACCAGGCTTAGTCACCAGTGCCTAGAGAACTCCCCCAATGGGTTAGTTAAGGATGGCCTGGTGCTAGCCAGTCCCCTCCCATCCACTGGGCAGAGCTCTCCTCCTGCTCCCTGCCTTGGCCTCCAAATTCACACAACAGAGCAAGGAACTGGAACATCCGAGCTGGAGTCCTTGAAGGAGCCCACCTCATTCTAAAGTCTTATATAATCTGGTCTTCACAAACACATTCCCTTCTGGTATAAACGAAAGCAAAGCTCAAGATCTGCTGGTGACTCTGGGGAAGCAAAGGAATTCTCCAGTCATGGAAGATTGCTTCCTGATGCTGGAGGGTTTTATCCCATGGCAGTGTCTCAGATGTCCACCAATTACAGGGAACTGAAGGCCGGAGACATGCAATAGGGATTGGCTTAGGAGTGGGGCTCCTATTCCTACTCCTGGCTACACTGTATCTCTTTAGCTCATTTGATTGCTAGCAGCACATAATAAAAGTCCCATTTTACACATGAGGAAACTGAGGTCTGAAAGACTTTTTAAACTAGTCTTTGTGAATTCTTTACTCCATAAGATCCAGTTTACAGCTCCCCATTTACTTTCCTTACGTACTTGCTACAACTCTATAATAGGCATTGCCCACCTATCATTCCCATTTAACAGATGAGAAAACTGAGGTTTGGAGAGGGAAGTGCTAGAAGGTGGCAGAGGCAGGATTTGAACCCATGACTCTGGAGTCTGTACATTAGATGTCATACTTGCCTTTTGAGATGCAGCTCTGCCCCGATTCAGGTTGACGAATAGATGATTGTGGCTAAAATCTGTTTCATACCCAAGGGTATGAAATTGATTATGTTATTGACACCAAGATCCAAAGTTGATTTTTTTTTTTTTTTTGTAGAGACAGAGTCTCACTTTATCCCTTATCACCCTTGGTAGAGTACTGTGGCGTCACATCTCACAAGCAACCTCCAACTCCTGGGCTTAGGTGATTCTCTTGCTTCAGCCTCCTGAGTAGCTGGGACTACAGGCACCTGCCACAAGGTCCAGCTATTTTTCTTTTGTAGTTGCAGTTTGGCAAGGCCAGGGTTCAAACCTGCCACCCTCAGTATATGGGGCCGGCACCCTAACCACTGAGCAACAGGCGCGGGGCGCCATTTTTTTTTTTGTTTGTTTGTTTTTTTTGTTTAACGCTTATTCTGTGCTGCCTTCAGAAAAAAAGAAGTAATTAAGGGGCGGTACCTGTGGCTCAAAGGGGTAGGGCAGCGGCCCCATATGCTGGAGGTGGCCGGTTCAAACCCAGCCCTGGCCAAAAACTGCACAAAAAAAAAAAAAAAAAAAAAAGAAGAAGAGGAAGAAGAAGAAGAAGTAATTAAGTCCATCTTCCACTCTTGGCTACCCTTCCCTTAAAGTCCATAGCTGAACCCACAGGCAGGGCGCAAGGTTTACTGGCATCTGTAACAGCTGAGATACAGCCATTGCAGGCCACGTGGTGCTAATAATACTACAAAGTTCACAGGGGGAAAGCAAAAAGCAGAGGAGGGTTAAAAAGCAACTTTCGCCAGCTCTCAAAACAGTTCCGCCCACTAAGTCTTACTGCACAGAAGGTGCCAGATCAGATTAGAGCCACCAGTTGCCACATTATCCTGTCTTGAGTCCACTAACGCTCATTAAGCTCTGAAAATCCCTTTTACGGTGTTTTGGACACCTCTGGAGGAGTTTGCTGTGTAAATATTATTCCACCATTAAATCCTACCACGAGGCCACCGTCAACAAGTGGGATTCGCCATGGTTCCGCCCAGGGGGCTGCGCGCGCCTGTGAAGTGCAGCCAAGGGGCTGAGCCCGAGCGCACGCGGGCGGGGAGGAGCCTCCTTCTCCCACGGAGCCTCCGCCACCCCACCGGGGCCTGCTTAATGCGACGGGCCTGCTGGGGCACGCGATTCGGGCTGGGAATCAAACTCACCGTCGGGAGCCACTTAGAGCCAGGGCCTGCCGCTGACAGCTGGCGCTCCGCTCACCCCACTTACTCTGGGGCCTCGCCGGCTCGCAGCCCTCTCCGCCGGGGCTGGGCCTGCCCTGCTGTCTCCCGGCTCCGCAGCAGATGTGGGCCTCGGTCTTGGGGAGGCAACTTTTTCCCTTCTGGAGGCATCTTTGGCCCGGGCTGTCCTTTCTGCCGTCTGCACGCCCAGACTCTTTTTTTTTTTTTTTTTTTTTTAATTTATGTGTCAGGAGAGGGAAATCACTCGAGGACGGCCTGTCGGTTATTGTGGATGGGTAACCTATCTGAGCAGCTGCCGCAGGAGTGGCTTTCACTGTTTTTTGCTCTCCTTTTCCTCTCTTAAAAAAAAAGAAAAATTAATTGTTTAAGCCGATGTGCAGGTTACACGTTTGCACGTTTGGGGTAAAGTGGTGCAAGATGAAAGACTTAAATTTGGAGACTTCAGACAGAGCAACACCTGGCGCCAGTGAGGGTGGCGTTCTTCGTTCCAGGAGTGCTCTGTGAACTGGGCAGTGAGCAAGACAGATGTGGCCTCCTGCAGCTCCCAGACTCACTGGCACAGCTCTGGCAGGGAGGAATCCAATGTTCTGGACCTCAAGGGATATGACTGGGACGCAGAGGATACTCAGAAATTGAGGACTGAGGCCACACATGCTAAGCACCCAGTGCTGCCTCTGACATGTTGTAATTGCACAATTAATGCAAACTGTCTTTCATTCTTCCTTTGGGAGTCTGAATCCAAGCTCCGTCATGTTTGCAGCTGTGTGACATTAAGAAAATCCCTTTCTCTTTCTGAGCCTCAGTTTCCACATCTGTAAAATGGAGCTTATCTCCTACCTGCTACATGGAGCTGTGGAAAGGATCTGTAATGTCCACACCTAGGCTTATTTGATGATATATAGTTGTTGGACACTATTCTGTGCTAGGAGATGAGGGTTTTGTGATGAATGAAATCAGGTACGTCCCTCCAAGAGCTCGTAGACCATAAGGAATTAACAGGTAAAAGGACACTCGTCATTGGTATTTTGATTGTGTACGTCAGGGACACTGTGGAAATCCCCATGAAGGGCCCTAATGTAGCCTGGCCAGGGGAATCTGTGGTGACCAGCAATGACCTTTTACAGCAAAGGTCAGCAAACTACTTCCCACAGGCCAAATCCAGCCCCGTTGCTTGGTTAGTACATTTCACACAAGCAAACAATGGTTTTTGCATTTTTAAATGGTTGAAAAAAGTCAAAATAATGTTTCATGCCACTTGAAAATTATATGCCATTCAAATATCAGCATCCACAAATCAAGTATTATTGACACACAGTCACGCCCATTCACTGATGTCTTGTCTGTGGATATTTTGCACTATGACGGCAGAGGGGAACCATGGCAACTGAGATTATATGTCCCATAAAGCCTAAAGTATTCACTGTCTGGCTTTGTGCGGAATAAGTTTGCCGACCATTGTCCCAGAGGAAGTGATGTGGAAGCTGAGGGCTGAAGGACAGGTAGAACTGGTCAGTCGGGGATGGATGACAGGGGTTAGGAGAGGTTTGCTTTGCAGGTTGGAGACAAATTATGGCCTCTTCGAGGATGACACATATACTGTGCAGTATACTGCGAGTGCCATGTCAAGTGGAGTGCATATTTAGAATGGTGAAGGATAAACTCATCAAAGATCTGGTTAGGGAACTTACAAGGGGAATAGTAATGATATGAGATCTCACTTGTTAGGCACTGATTTTGTCCATCATAGTTTTCCTAACAGGCTCACATTCAGTCTTCCTAAAGGACTTGAGAGGGGATCTTTAACTCATTTCACAGATAAGGAATTGGGAGCTCAGAGAGGTGAAGACACCTGATGAAAGTCACACAGCAAAGCACAGATCAGCACCTTCTGACTGTCCTGCTTGCAAATCCATGCTCCAAACCCATACCCCTAAATCCAATCATTTGTCAGCTCATATCCTGCAATGTTATAAAGCTATAAAACAATCAAAATGTTGGTAAGAAGCGAGAGAAAAAAATAAAATTAAATTAATAAAAGAAAGTGATTTGGGAGCTAAAGTAGGATTTTTGCAACTATTCTCCACCCTCCAACATCCTGGATATTCTAGCCAGTCTCCTCCAACCCCACTCTTCCAGGCGCCTCTGAAATCCAGCCAAACCACTGGGAAGAAGAAAGCGAAAAATAAAACAAGCTGGGCTTCCCAGAAACAGCCAGCAGGACAGAACTCTGAGATGGGTGGAGAGGCGCATCCCCGACGGAACGCAGCAGAGTTGGCAGGCCCGGCTGCCGCAGCTGCTGGCTATACACAGAATAAACACAAACGGATGGATGGGTTCACGGCTCGCCTGGCGGGCTGCACGCAAAGCCTAGAGGAGAAGCGCTGGGTGGCAGGCCTGCCAGCTGACAGTAAGTGACTCGGGTGAGGGGCTTGTGCTTTTGAGGGGCTTGTGCTTTTGGCTGCTTGGCGTAGGTCTGCACGACATCAGGGGCATTGGTGAGAATGCTAGGAGGCTCTGGAGGTGGAAAAGCTCTGGTCCTTCCTGTCTGAGTGTCTCGGGGCAGGCCAGTTTAATCATCCGAGCTGTGGTGTCCTCATCCATATGAGGAGATAGCAGTGTTTACCTCTGGGGACAATTGCCTGGTGGACATAGCAAGGTGCTGCTGAGATTACCCTCCCCACAAAGTCCCATAGCCCCCGTGGCTGGTACTGGTGTCCCCAGCAGGCATTCTCATCTGCCAGCCCCTTCAAGGATGGTCCCAGTTCCATAGATCCACTTCACCCCAAGTCACACCTTCTGGAGATGGGCGGTCCCCGTCCAATCTGACTGATATTAGTTAGCTATATGTAAAGGCCTGGATGACACTGAGGAGCTACTCTAGTTCCAGTCCTGCCCGTTTTGTTGGCTGAGGTCATCATCTAGCCTGTATGGTGGCTCAACTTCTCTCTCTGCCCACTTCTCTTCTTCCCTCCCTTCCATGGCTGCCATTCCATGGACTCGTCCTAATAAATGACATGCATGCTGCATTCTGTCTGGCTCTGTTCCTGGGCATCTGGGCTTGGGACTATTCACCAGAGAAATTATACGATAGAATCTCTGTTAGTTGACCACCGAAGGGACTGTAATAAACTGGTCAATATACAGAGGTGGCCAACGTAAGAAACTAGGCCTACTGTACTAATACATGAATGTGGCACATGTCTGGTCTATGAAAACTAGATCAGCTTAAGCAGGTGATCAGTGAGGGAGATGGTCAACTAAGGATATCCAACTCTATTTGGAAAATGTCCATGGCACAGGGGAGTCTCAATACATGCAAGTAAGCAAAAGAATGATGAGAACTACAGAAAGATCTTACTGCCAAGTGTCCCATTCCTCTTGATTCCAAAGACGAAGAACAAAATAAATCAGCAGAGCAGGTGTCCTTTCCTAAAGCACTATAGACGACTGGGACATTTGATCTGCACAATTGCCATCATGTATTGAAGCCCAGCTATGTACCAGACCTGCACAAGCAACTAAAGATGTCGTTATTCCTATTTGACAGAGGTCAAGACCAAGACCAAAAGAAATTGCAAGGATTTGAGAGAATATCCCATGTGGTCATTTATTCATTTGTTCAGAAAATATTGAGTGCTGGGCTCTGGGGTGACTGGATCCTGCTCAGATCCAGGAGAGAAATACTGGATGAGCCAAGCAATGAACATGATGTGAAATTTGAGAAGAGTGATAATGGACAAGTGTGGGCAGGATTGGGGGATCTACCAAGGCAGAGGGAAGAGTCATTGCAGAGCAGGATTGGAATTCGAGTCTTCCGATTATTCATCTTCACAATTCCTTATTTGGAGATTGGTAAATTGGGGAGGCTTGGCTCTCAGCTACCTATGGTTTCTCCCCATCTCTGTGCTCAAGAGCCTGCGCAAAGGCCCCAGATGTTCCTACCCTCTCTGCAATCCAGGAGCCAGAATTCTTCCCATGAGTTTTCTTCTCTGCCCAATCCAAGGCTTAGCGAACCCCGTTGCCTTCAAAGCAAGATGACGAAGTTTGGAAGAAACATTGCATCCTCCCTTCCCTCTGCATGTTTTCCAGTGAGTGGGCAGCCTCTTCTTCCAATTATCACAGTCAAAGTTGTCTCTCTTAATTTCTCTTTTGTAAGCTCAAGCATCTGTCCTTTGTGGAAGCTCTTTCCTGATCTCAGGCCCCCCTGCTGGATCCTTTCCATGGCAACACCAAGGAGCTTTCCCAGCCTGGGGAGTCTAGGAAGGTCTTGATTCAATGGCAGCAATTGGATTCCTGGAAAAATCCAGGCGTGGG
This sequence comes from Loris lydekkerianus, assembly GCA_963574355.1. NCBI lineage: Eukaryota > Metazoa > Chordata > Mammalia > Primates > Lorisidae > Loris > Loris lydekkerianus. The sequence continues at coordinate 6,688 of CAUYPK010112027.1, forward strand.
GAGAGAAAGAACTAGAGAAAGGACCACCAGAGCTACATAGGCAGGTGCAGTGTTGGGGGCAGCTGGAATGGTGGCACCATCTCTGAAGCTGCAGCCTGGGAACACTGTCCCAAAGGAGGCATGGGTAGTCCAGTGTTCACTGCACCACCCCCCAACATAAAACTCCCCCAAAACCTGGCTCCTACCCAGCTCTAAAGCCCCTGAGCCTACTATTGCAGGAAAGCACCCCCAGCTGCACTGTTGCCAAGATACTCGCCTCTTCCTTTCAGAGTCTGGAATGCCAACTCTCCTGTTGGCTAGTACTGAGATATTCTTCTAATCTTATCTCAAGTGTCACCTTCTCTGAGAAGCATTTCTGGCTAGCCCAGGGCTTTAGTGTGCCTTGCATGGACCCTCTCTGTGCCAGAGACTTTCTCACACTAAATTTTTTTTAATAAATGTCATTATTATTTTTAAATAAATGTCATTATTTTTGAGCCATTTGAAAGTAGTAACCACCAGCGTATACTCATCCAGGGACCCCCAGAATTTAGCTCACCTACCTGGCACATAGTAGGTGCTTCGATACTGCCTGACTTTACTGGGACTCCCCTGCCCAACTCCATCTCTTAGCTTTATTTCTTAAACAGGTCCCAAGTGGTGTCGGGGATGGCCATCCGCTTTCCTGAACTTGTATCTCCCTTGCTTAGCAACCCACCAGGAAAAATCCTAGGGAAGATTCTCATTGGTCTAGATTGGGTCATGTGCTTCTTCCTGAACCAATCACATGGCCTGAGAAAAGGATGGTTTTGGTTGGCCAGGCCTGGGAGACAACACATCTCCATAAAGAGCAATGCAGCTCAAACTAGTAAAAATAATATTTGTTTGTTTCACCAGACTGTCTGATTGTTTTTGTGGAGTCCCCATTTATTTTCCTCAGAAAGAGAGATTCTGAAGCTCCAAGAACCTATGTCAGGTTATGAATTCACCTAGTGGGCAGTCAACAAATATTTAAACATGAGGCTGGAGATATGGCAGAGTGAGAAAGGCTGTGAATGAAAAAGAGGCTTGATCCTAGAGTTCATCAAACCACAGACCTCAGGCTGGCTATCATTTTTGTAAATAAAATTTTATTGTAACATAACCACAGACATATTATCCATGGATGCTTTTGCTGTATCTCTATGGTTGAGCAAAGTTGTCAAAAAGACTACATGGCCTCAAAGCCAAAAATACTTCATATTTTGACCTTTTTAGAAAATGTTTGCTGAACCCTGTAGGAAAAGTTTTATGCACAGAACTGTCACAGTTCCACATAGATTTTAGCAAGATGATTTCTAAAGGGAAGAGTAAGGAGATGATATGGTTGATGGGCCCTGCAGTTCATCAGATGCAGGTGGATCTGTAAGTGGTCTTTGGCTCACCGTGTCTGTATCAGGTGGGGCTCCCCAGAAACAGACCCCGAGTCAAGGAAGTTGGTACAAAGAGAAAATTTGGAAGGTTATCTCAGAAAACACCATTAGGAAACGGGGAAAAGTCATACAGGAAAGAGAAGGCAGATTTTAAAATGGTTGCTAGGATTAGGTTATCACTGTGGGCAACAGGAGCTTTGTCCCACTGGGAACTCTGGGCAGAGCATTGATTATGTACCTCTGAGAGGGGGTGGAGGGGATATTGATACACCTACTCCTGCCTGGCATTGGTTAAGGGATCCCCTCAGGGCTATGTAAATTATCCTGAACTTTCCCATGCCTGATTGGAGCAGCATCTCAGCCAGAGGAAACCAGTGAGATGCAGGGGCTGGCAGGTGTCCCCAGTGCCTTGCACCCAGGACAAAGAACCTGGCCACAGATATTCTCGAGGCTGGCTTTCCCCATCTTCTGATGAAAATTTGTGTTTGTTTTAATTTTTAATTATTACAGACACAGCATAGTCGTATATATTTATGGCGGATGTGGGATGTTTTGATCCAGGCATACGAAATGTAATGATCTAATCAGTTTTACTGGGGTAAACTTCACCTTAAGCATTTATCATTTCTTTATGTTAGGAACATTCTAATTCTGATGGAGCTGCCTATGGGCACAGCTTTGAGGAAATTCCGGAGGAGGGGTGGTGGTGGTGTGAAAAGTGGGTAGGTTACACTCCTGATCTCACAGGTGTTCGTGGAATGTCGAATACATCACTAAGTCTCCTGGCACATTCAGAGAAGGCAGGGTCACCCCCTCTAGGTATCAGCCACTCACACATCCTCTACAGTTTCCCCTTCTATAAAGTGAGGCAACAGAGCCTCCCTGGGAGTGTGATTTGAGAATTAAACAAGACACTTTGAATGACTTCATCATCTAGTGAGTCCCCAATTGTTATCATTTCCCATGTCCCTAGATTCTCCTCTGCCCCTCCCCCAAGTTATCATCCAAGTCCAAGGACCCTGCCCTGTGAATGGACCTTCACTGGGTGGACTGGGATCTGACACTCCCAGGGGGACCTGGGGGAAGCTGCTTCACCCCTCTGTACTCAGTTTCCTCATCTGATAACCTGGGACAGGAGGATTGCATCTTCTTTTGCTTGTTTTTATTAAATCATAACTGTGTACATGATGCATTTATGGGGTTCAGTGTATTGATTTGATATACAATGTGAAATGCTTACATCGAACTGATTAACACATCCATCACAATTACAATCTTTTCTTAATGGTTTTGAAATGTACCGTTGCATCACGCACATTAGGTGAAGTCCCCCCAAGCACCCTCCTTCCTCCTGCCTCGCCCCTTCCTTTCCCTCTCTCCCCTCTTCCCTTCTACTTTCTGGACTATAGTTATATTTTGCCATTCATATGAATGTGTAGGTGATTATATATTGATTTCACAGTAGTATTGAGTATACTGGATACTTTTTTCTCCATTCTTGCGATACTCTACGAAGAAGAATATGTTCCAGTTCCATCCAGGTAAACACAAAAGATGTGAAGTCTCCATCTTTTTTATGGCTGCATAGTATTCCATGGTGTACATACACCACAATTTGTTAATCCATTCATGGGTCCATGGGAACTTGGGCTGTTTCCATTTCTTAGCTATTATGAATTGGGCTGCAATAAACATTCTGGTGCAAATGTCTTTGTTGTAAAATGATTTGTGATCATCTGGGTATGTACCTAGTAGAGGAATTGCAGGATTGAATGGTAGGCCCACTTTTAGTTCCTTGAGTGTTCTCCAAACTTGTTTCCAAAAAGACCGTATTAGCTCACGTTCCCACCAGCAGTGTAGAAGTGTTCCCTTCTCTCCGCATCCACACCAACATCTGTAGTTTGGGACTTTGTGATGTGGGCTAGTCCTACTGGAGTTAGATGATATCTCAAAGTGGTTTTGATTTGCTTTTCTCTGATGGTTAAAACATCTTTTATGCCGACAAAATTGGTGGATGTGAGAATCTAATAAGAGATGTGTGTTCAGAGTGAGTTGTCAATTGTAGAGGAGTGTTTCTTTGTTTGCATGAATTTTTATTTTATTTTATACATGTATTTCCTTCTCTAGGCAGTGAGCTCCTTATATCTCAAGCACCCAGCTCCTGCTTCCTAGTAGCTTCTCAATAAATGCCTTTTCAATAAACAACTATGCCCAACACATGGTGGAGCCTAGTGCTTGGTCACTGAGTCAGTGAACAAATGAGCCAGTGAAATGCATCAGTGGGCAGTGGGTGAGCAAGAGAGAGCAGCCCAAGGTCTAGCAGTCCTGAATGTTAGTTTTTGCTTGGCTTATTTCCAGCTGTGAGACCTTAAGCAAGTCTCTTCCCCCTATTTGGGCCTCAGTTTTCCTATCTGCAAAATGGAATAGCTCTAGGAGTGCTTCCAATGTTGAGAATTGTAGCCATTCTTGATTCATTCCAGGTAGCCCCAGGCCTGACTATTGGGTGGTCCTGATGCCACCAGCTTGCCTCCTGGGCCCTCTGGGACCCAGCTGGATAATTCTTTTCCCTCAAAATGTTGTTAACAATGTCTTACCTAGCATTTTTTCTTTTCTCCATGAGTTGGAATTAACTCGTCAGAGTGGAGTCTCTCCAAGTCTACCTTATGCATCCGTGCCAGTTGGTTGTTTGTCAAATGCAGAGTCCCAGGCCCCACCTCAAGTTCTTGAGTAAGACTCTCAGGGCAGCAGGGGCCAGGCATCTGCATTCCAACAGGTTCCCCGGAGGGAGGCTGAGGCTGCTGACTTGGGGAACCCTAGCAGTTGTGGTTTGGCACCTTGATTCTGGGCTCAGCCTGGTGCCCTTCTGACTTGCTGAGTAGATTTGGAGAGTTGTCTCCTCTCTCTGACCCCCGCTTCTCTCTGTGTAAAAGACCTCATGGTAGTGCCAGGTATAAATAGGACACAGGGTACGAAGCTGTCAGCAAATCGAGGCTACCCCTGCAGCCCTGGGGCAGCCTTGAATCCTGCCCACCAGCTCAGGAGTCTGTGCGATATCACAGCTATTTATTTTCTGTAAAGCAATTTCATTTCTATGTCCAGCCCCCTTTTCATTGAGCTACAGGAAAACATAACATGAGACAGATATTCTGAAAGCCCAGTCCCAACCTGGATCCTGAGAGTGGGGGTGTGAGGTTAGTTTTAAAATACCAGGAAACCAGGAATCCTTGTCAGATTTCTGCATGGCCTGTATCCACCTCCAAATGATGGTGATGAACCAGCAACCTGCTTGACAGCGAGAGAAGCACATAAATACAAACCCGCCATTTAGATTCCAGATATTATCCAAACACGTTCCCTCTTCTGCTTGTTCCATCTCACATTGGCTATTTAATTTGACCTTTCCTTATTGAGTGGACTTTTTTTTTTTTTTTGAGACAGAATCTCACTTTGTTACCATGAGTAGAGTGCTGTAGCATCATAGCTCACAGCAACCTCAAACTCTTGAGCTTAAGTGATTCTTTTGCCTCAGCAAAAAAGTAGCTGGGACTACAGGTGCCTGCCACAGGTGCCTGGCTATTTTTACAGACAGGGTCTCGCTCTTGCTCAGGCTAGTTTGGAACTCCTGACCTCAAGCCTTCCACCCGCCTCGGTGTCCCAGAGTGTTAGGATTACAAGAGTGAGCTACTGCACCCAGCCCACTGGGTGGATATTTTATACAGGACAATTTTTAAATAAAGATTTAAAATCACGAATCTCCCGCAGTTACCAAATGAACACATGTCAAAGACTTTATTTAATGCATTAATGAATAAGGGAACCCCCGAATAGTACAACAGGTTCAAAGAAGAATTCATACCACACACATGCACATTCAGGCAAATGGGAGCGGGGATTAGTTTACAAGTGGATACAACACTGGTTAATAACTTCAGGGCAATAATCAATTGCATTCCACAGGACAAATTTATTTGCATTTCTATGGCATGAATCATTTGTATTACTATCGAGTTTTTTTTTTTTTAATTTAAGAGAGTTATAAAATAGCTCAAAGATAAGGGAAAGACACATAACTTGGAGGGGTGTGCTAGACAGAACAGTCAGCAACTTTTTCAATTCCTTTTTTCCCATATCAAGATCTTTAACAATTTTTTTCTGATGGTACAATACTGCCATCACCTTTCCAGAAAAAAGATGAGAGGCTGCTCTGTGTCTCTTGGACCTCAGTTTATAATCTGTAAAATGGGCACAGTGAGCACCCTTGGCAGCCCAGGGACTTGAGGTCCAGCCAGCGCAAGTAAAATGGGAGATGTGAAGAGGGCAGAGTTTCCCAAACCTCGGTTCTGTTGTTCCTCTTCTTCCTACTTTGGGTCACATCCTTATTCTACTGTAAAAGAGTTCATTTTTCCTTGACATCAACTTTGATTTGATAATACTCGTGACATCAGAGGATGAGGAGCTGGTTTCCTCTCTCTAATACATGTGAAAAGAGACATCTAGCCACTGAGATAAGAGAAGTTAAGTTCATCCTTGTACCAACTAATCCTGTGCTCTGTGGGAAGCCCTGGATTAGGAAGATATGTAGGAGGAAAGGAAAGATAGCCTACCCACACACCCACCACCACCACCACCAATGTAATCTGCAAATTAATTTACAATTTGCAAACCTCCTCCTGAAATAAGAGAGAGGGCAATCAAGACCTATCTAAGGAAGTGCTTAAAAACACAGGCCACAAGGCCGAGCCGGGGAGAGGCTGTGGGAGGCAGAATCCCCTACTGGCACATCTCTGTGCTGTGCACTCCTCTCCTCCCTGCACATAAGACCCCAACCCGCCTGCCCCTCGCATTCCCACCTCTCCCCTTGCTCCCAGCCTTTGGAAGCCCAGATAGCCACCTCCTCCTGTGATTCATGCAGCAGGAATGTGGGAGTTCTAGAATTGCTCTTAGCAAAAACCTTTTAATTCCCCTTCAGTGGATGAATGGGCGAGGTCCTCAGATGAAATGCCGGCTCCGAGTCCTGGCCTGCTGTCCTCCCCTCCTCCTTGGTGTGATTATTTCTGTACAGAACACGTCAAGTGCCCTGCTTCCCAGCAACTCGTTTCCCAGGCAAACATTTGGTGATTAAGCGAGGCTTACTTAATTAAGCACTTCAGAATGACTCTTAAACCAAAGAACAGTGGATTGGAGTCTGGTTTATGCTGGTGATATGAAAGAAGCCTTCATAACATGGGACAAGGACCTGGTATGGGGAGCTGGCCTGGCCAAGGGGGTCAGACTAGGGGCTCTGATAACTGATGGACTCATTCATTCATTCATTCACTCATTCAACTTACTGATGGAGCACTTCTAAGAACCAGAGTGTGTGGTGAATAATGACAGCACCAGGCACTGTGTAGTGAGTCTGGTGAATAATGTAAGCATGATAAGAGCATGCCTACTGGGCATGAGCTCCTTATAATGATGACGACAGTAACAATCATCCTTATCGTCACTGTCGTCATCAGAGCAGCGAACCCTTGCGTAGGGTTTTGTTCTGACCCTTCGTACCCTGAAATTTCGCTGTGTTTCTGCCATTGTCTTGGCCTTCAGAAGCATCCCCCTCTTTGGTGCTGTATTCCCAACTTGATGGCTTCTCACCTACGGATGACTCACTTTTCCCATCTGTATAATGGGTAGTTTGATCTGGATCATCCAGAAGACCCTATCTGATGTTTTCAGGTCTTTGGAGCCTAGGGTATCTCCTTTGTGGGGGGCACAGGTATAGTGGTGCCACTTAGGGGGCCTCACCTCTCTGGTGCAATATTGCAGGTTTCAGAACCCAGCCCTACACAGCTCCAAACCAGAGCAGGGTTGAGTCTCAGCTCTAACCTTCATGAACTATGTAACCTTCACCATGTGGCTTGCCCTCTGTGAGATACAGGCTTCTCACTGCTCAAACAAGTTTCCAGGGCTTCAGTGAGGGAAACACACAGGATCCTGGGCACAAAGACCCTTTTAAAACCATCTGCCTGATGACAGAAGCCATCATTTTCAAACGTAGAACCTCAGATATACCCCCAAAGTATCCTCTTCTCTGCTTGTTTTTGGTTTTTTGTTTTCTTTTTAGATAATCCTTTTTTGTTTGTTTGTTTTTTTGGTTTTTGGCCAGGGCTGGGTTTGAACCCGCCACCTCTGGCATATGGGACCGGTGCCCTACCCCTTTGAGACACAGACACTGCCCATCTTTTTTTTTTTTTTTTTTGGCCAGGACTGGGTTTGAACCCGCCACCTCTGGCATATGGGACCAGCGCCATACCCCTTTAAGCCACAGACACTGCCCATCTTTTTTTTTTTTTTTTTTTGGCTGGGGCTGGTGCCCTATTCCTTTGAGCCACACGCGCCACCCGCTTTTGTTTTCTTTATTGTAATCTGGAGAAGGTGATTGCCTTATACCTGGATGATCTATAAGCAAGGACTTCCGTGCCTGAGTTGATATTTGCTTTCACAGTCGTGAACTTTCTGAGTAAAATCGAAATGCCCTCACAGTGTGCTTCCAATGAAGATTTTACCGGCATTCTAAGAGTAACATGCAGTGAAGGAGAAGCCTCGTCATGGTGCAGACAAAAGCATGGTGGCCTCAGGGGACTTGAGGTCAGCCCCACGACATCAGTAGCAGACTCACAAATGGGTGGACACATCCCCAGCCAATGTGCTGTCACTCACTGCCAAAGAGGGCAGTAGGAAGTATGCAGAGAAGACCTTTCTCTGTTCCTGATGCTGGCGGTAATTGTAATAGCTGCTCAGTTAATGGTGATTTCAAAAATCTGGTTCATGCAAAGCAGACCACCTTCTGGTGTACTTAAGCTATGCATCATTAAGAGCAGCAGATTAAGTTAAATCAGATTTACTGAGGCCTAATTATCCTGAGCTAACAAGCAAAGTATTTCCATTGCACATACTATTTTGGACAATATCCCTGTCTCTAAAGGCATTATATGCTTAGAATTATACAACTTAGAAAACAGTGACAGTGGAAACCACTGCTACTCTCCTACCCAAAGTTTGTTCCTCCTTTCTTTCAAGTAAGATTCCTTGTTTTATTTGAGGTGCTGATATGCCCATCTAAAATATTTTATTTTCCTTTTCCCTTAGATATAGAGTTGCCAGAGCAACAGAAACATAGGTTGTTAGCTGGGATTTCTGAGAAGGTTCTTTAAAAAGGATAGATGTAGCTAGTAGGCATGCTTCAGGTTTCCCCCTCTCTGTTTTCTTCTTGCATGGAATATAGATGCAAAATCCGGAGCCACAGAAGCCAAATTGTGCTCATGAGGCACCTTGAACTAGGCAGCCCCATACAATAGGTATTTCATTTGACACGAAAGAAAAATAAAATCTCAATTTATGTAAATCACTGTCCTTCTGGATCTCTTTTATAATTTGCCATTCCTGGCATCAAGTTTTCATACAGAAGCAGATCTAGAATGCCATCTTTCTATGTTAAACCTGGCATGGATGGTTTCGATTCAAACAAACAGCATCCATTCTCTGTCATGTTAAATTAATGTTGATCATTTAAATTTTATAGTTCTGTAGTTGTGTGGATAATTCTACAAAAATAACATATAAAGAGTTAATGTGCTGATTTATATTTGTACAAATAAAAAGCATGTTTTAAAATAAATGGATTTAAGTGACTGTTAGAGGTCCTTTTAATTTTTGCTCCTTAAAAGGGACCCCCCCCCCCCAACATTACTTGAGTTTAGAAAATTCTGGATCAAGACCTGCAGCCTGGACTCCTCCCCTCACTCTCACCCACTGGGCCTAAGTGGAGAATCAGGAATTCTCATTAGCAGGTGAGACAATCAAGCTGGGGGTGGGGTGGGGTACAGGGTTTGGCTTAAAGTGAGAGTGAGACATAAAAGAAATGCTTTCTTAAGTTCTAAAAATCTTTCCCACCCAACACAAGGCCCAGCAGCATTTGTCTTCTCGGGGTTTCCTGGCCTGGAGTGAGGCCGGAAAGCAGAAACTCTGAAACACCTTTATGAGAGACTTTTTAAATAGTGTCCCTTACAAGTACTGGTGGGGCTGGGAAGGAAACCCTGGCTGATGAGATTTCCATCTCAGGGTAGATGGGCCTGCTGGGACCAAGAGTGAACCCACCACCCATCAGGCTGGGACTTCGGCTGCCCCTGGGGCTCTTCTGCCCCAGTCTCTGCATCTGTGCAATGGGCCCATGAAGTTAGCATCTAAAGGCTGCCTGCAGTTAAAAGCAATGTGGTAAACTATGTTCACGCAGGAGGTACTGAGGGGTCATGTTAGTGTTAACCCAGTTTAAGTTATTTCTTTTCCTTCGAAGGGGATATTTATTTTAAACTTTTGTTGCAAATAAGCATTTCCAGGTTCCTCATATCTGGGGACAGGGCCACATTTGGATGAATCGAAGCAAAGTCTCAGGATAGCTAGTGCTTGAGTACAGATAAAAGTCAGAGGCTGGGGCTGAGCCCTTCAACAAGCTGGGAGGTAGAGGAGTCTTGGGCCAGTGGAATCATGAGAAATTGGAGACAAAACAGATCTCTCCCAGCAAATCCCCAAGGAAAGGGGAGAGGGTCTTTATATTGGAGCAGCTACAAGAGCACAGAGCTACCTGCTCAGTCTAACGAGGGAAAGGTCAACAGGAGGAAGAGCAAAGCTGCCCTTCTGGATCTAAAATGTCCATGATGTGAGTCCAACTGGTGAAATTTTTTTGGTATTGTAGCTAACCTGGGGCATTTGCTATGTGCCAGGCATGACGCCAAGCTCTTTGTATGTATTATTTCATTCCAAAGCAGCAGTGGATTCCCCTACATGGAGTGCCCGGGGAATTCTGCATGAAGGCTCAGTCCCCCCATGATACCTTTTACGGCACCTGGAACTCACATGGGATCATTTATTTACTATTGGCCTCTCCTGCTAGACTGTGAACCCCTCCAAGGCAGGGAGTGTCTCTGGCTGCTCCTCGAACCTGTACCTTCTGAGCTAATCCTTAGTGCATGAATGAATGTGCGCACTAATGACTGAGAAAGGCAGCCTGTTGGCCACACTCAGGTCTTTAGTGACATTATGAACTAGTGTCCTATTCCCAGACCAGCTTTGAGTCACATGACAGCTTTGTCGTTCAACATGGCTCCTGGGCTAAGCGTGGCCTGGAGGCAAGCATTTCCTTGCTTTGGACTTTCTGCTCAGTGGTCTACCAGCTGGAAAGTTTTGGGCATGGGAACCGAATCTCAATTTTCTCCTCTGTAAGTGGGGAAGATAACTGAACTTGCTCAGAGAGAAGTTGTGCAGGTTAAATAAAATGTGCATGCAAAGTTCTTGTGAACTGTTTGTTACAGTTATTGTGATTCATAAAGTCGAGTTTCCAGACCCAATGCTAGGATTTTCATAATTTCCCCTTGCCATATTCTCTAATTGTTTAAGAAACTTTGGGGTGCTGGGTTTGTCATCCATCATGAATCCAACTACCTGCCATTTAGATGCATGGTGGTGGGTGCTCTGTGTTTCCCTCTGAATCATCAGAGACGAGGTTTCTAAGTCCATGTACAAGGCAGAGCCACAGGGGCTTCTAAAGGACCCACTACACTTCTACAAAGACAGAAGCCGTGGTCACAAGCAAGCTTGATTAAATGGAATTGTCCTCACTTTTGAGGCAAAGGAGGGGCACACGTTTGAGCCAGAAGTCCCCGGACAGATGGGCCACCTTGGATCACAGCCATCTGTGTGCCAGGCATTGTGCTACAGGTTTCATGCACTTTATCTCATTTAATCCTCACAAGGACCTGTGAGATGACTTCTGTTATTATCCCCATCTTAAGGAGAAGAAACCAAGACTCATAGGGCCCAAAAGTCATGTGGGAAGTGGTAAAGTGGGATCTGAACACAGTCCTGTTAAGCTGAAGCTTTTTACCTAAGACATAAAATGTGTCTGACACCGAGGCTTTTCTTAACTTGGCTGTGATCCGCTCGACCATGGGAGTCAGGGAATGTGGGCTGGGAGGATGGGTCTCACCTCAGAACTCACCCCGGGAGGCTCCTGAGGGCTCTGTCTGCACAACAGGCTGTCTTGGAAAACACTGTCTTTCCCAAGCTGTGTGACTCCCCGGCTTCAATCAAAAGCCACTTATGTGGATGAAATGACACTCCCCTCCAGGGACCAGTGCAGCAATTTGTTTTGGCTGTGTTCAAAGCCATGCTCAGTGGTGAAGGCCTGATTTCCCACCCTGGAGTGACTCAGAACACCAGCAGAGAAATGAGAGGTTTCAAAGGAGAGGACGCAGAGCCCAGCCTGTCATTCCAGGAGGCTTACCACTATGTTTTCTGACCTTAAGAAAAGAAAAGTGTTTTCACATGGGCCATTAGTTTGCACTTATTTAGAAATATTTGCATTCATTTAGTCTCTCTTTTGTTTAATTCATTTATGTAGCAAATATATACTGTCTCTTTACTATGTACAAAAATACTGAGAAAGATCCTGGTGATAAGTCAGAGACCAGGAGGGCTGCATCCCTGCCCTGCGGGAGTGGCCAGTGAATCAGAACAATTGATATGGATAATTCTAACACTCAGAGGATTAGAGAAAGTGCAGGTGGCCAAACCATCACTGGGACCTTCTGGCATGATTTCCAGGTGAACATTAATGACCTGGGAAAATCTTTATGTGAAAACGTTAAATGAAAGAGCAGGCTACCAAATTTTTGCATGAAGCATAATTCCAACTTTAGTATAAAAATATATGTGTTCGTGAATAAGGAAAAAGACCACTAGGAAGTACTTAAAGATGTCAACGGTGGTTATCACTGAGTTGTGGGAATTAAATATTCTTCTCCTTTTTTTTTTTTTATACCTTAATGCATGTCTTGGATTCTCTACCTCAAGCAGGTGTTCATTTCATTTTATAGGTTTATATGTGTTTTAATTGTAAAAGTAATTTATGCTCATTGGAAAACTTGAAAATGCCAAACTGCCCACTCCAAATCTCATTATTTACAAGTGGGGTGTACTTTAGACCTCAGGCACAAGTATGATTTTTGTTTCTGTTTTGATTTGTAATCTGTTTGTAATATTGGTTGGTTTCTTAATTAAAGAAATATATGTGTTTCTTTATATATAGAAAATAATATATATATAATTTCTGCAACTTTCTCATAAGATTGTATTTTGGTCACTTTTTCATGGCAGCGCACGTGGACCTGCTCCCATTCATGTGCAGAAGTGACAGCTGAGGTGCCGCAGTAGTGCAGTTTACTTAATCAACCTCTCTTAGTGACAGACATTTTTAAACCAATGTTTTTGCACACCTGTACAAACACTTTAGAGGACACATTTTGACAGGCTTCCTGGGCGTGGCATATTTTGAATCTTTCACTAAATTAGTATTGAAACAACAACCAGAAAGTTTAGGTGAGTGAAAGAACAAGGCTAAAAACTTATGAAAATATTGCTTGGTCCCATTATACGCATGGGGAAAACTGAGGCTCAGAGAGGGCCACTGTTGGCCACGGTCACATAGTGCGTAAGTGCCATGGTCAAGTCTAGAAGTCCGTGCTATCTCTCACCCTGGCCCCAGGCCCCATTCTGTACTCACTCGGGTGGGGACCCCGGAGGCCTTTCCCCATTCCTCACTCTCCAGTGGACCTGCCTTCGGCTGAAGCAGCCTGGTGGGTTATTGACTGTGCTTTCGATGTGTGGCCTTGCAGCCTTGCAGGTGGAATTACTGGCCCTTAATTGAATTGAAAACAAAAGGAGATTGAGTTTTATGGGGAGCAGGAGGCCACTGGAGAAAGGAAATCAAATGCAGAACAAGCATGAAAGGCCCTTGGAGGAATATGGGCTGCAGGTGGGCGTGGGGGCTGCCTGGTCTGTTTATGAGTCTAAGGCGGGATAGAAGCTGCCACATTTAAGGTCAGTTCCTCCCTGTGGGCCCTCTGTTCTCTCACTCCCCTTGCTCCAAGTCCTCGCTGGGCCTGCAGCACAGCAGATGCTGAGAAGCACCTGGATTCCTCTGCAGCCACCTGACATGGGCACTGGCTCCCGGTGACTCTGGGGTCTTGAGCCTCGTGGCCTCAGCTCCTCACTTCAGAAGCCTCAGCCAGGGATAGAATCCATCTGCCTCATCATTTCTCTCTCAGCAGGAAACAAGCCCAGGACAGGCGCCCATGCAGGACCCTCACGGAGGACTTTTCCAACCCACTTTCTCCGTGCGTCTCTCTACAGCTTTCTACCTCTGCAGTCGGGGGTGTTGACGGCTGGGCTCAGAGGCTTCAGATGATTTATTTCTGCTTCTTGGGCTTCAGCTCAGTGTGTGGCACATCCTTGATCCTCCAGAAGCCTTGCTTAATGAATGGACACATATTTATGAAAACAGGTAAATATTCATGGAGCCGAGGACTGTGGAGCAGGCTGGGGTGAGGATGAGCTGGCAGCTAGGTGGATACGGAGAGAGTGGAGCTCCCAGCACAGGGATGGTGTAAGCAGAACCAAGATCACTAGACTATCAGAGGCTGTTTGAGGGAAAACAGCTCTCTCATCAGCCAGAGAAGGGGTGGCCGGCAGTGAGGACTGGTGGGCAGCAGAGGCTGTTTGGGAAGCTCCTTGCCCACCAAGCCAAGGGCTAGACTTAGTCAAACCATTCTTACAAGGGACATGTGGCATACTCTAGTGGGAACACAAAATCACTGGTAAACACAGTACATCTTCCTGGCATGTTAATTCATTTCTTGGGGTTCATTGTTTTTAACTACAAGATTTCCTGTCTTGCAGATACTTAACTGTGCAGTCCCTGGGGTGACTGCCTGGGTTCAAATCTTCATTGAAATGGTTGGCTGCATGACCTTGGGCAAGTCACTTCACCTCTCTTCCCTCACTTACCTCATCTGCTAAATAATAAGATTGAGAATTACAGAAAAACCTGTGCACACATGTTTATTACACTTGATTGGCAATAGTTCCAAACTGGAAACAACTGGATGGCCTTCAGCAGGTGACTAGATAAACTGTGGTACATCCACACAGGCCGTGGAATACTAATCAGTAACAAAAAGGAAGAACTGCAACCACGTGGACAGAGCATGCTGTATGATTCCATTTAAATAACATTCTTAAAGTGACGAAATTATATGATAGAGATCCATGTTTTCCAGGAGCTAGGCTTGAAGGGAAAGTGAGACTATTATATAGTCTCCCATTATACACTGTGGGTTTTCATAGTGTATAACCCAAGGGAATTCCATTGTCGGCAGAGAAAAATTCTGTATCCCAGGGTGGTGCCTGTGGCTCAAAGGAGTAGGGCGCAGGCCCCATATGCTGGAGGTGGGGGGTTCAGACCCAGCCCCAGCCAGAAACTGCAAAAAAAAGAAAAAAAAAGAATCTATATCCTGGTGTGATGTTGGTTGCCTTAATCCAAACATGTCCTAAAATGTCAAGGAACTTTTTTTTTTTTTTTTTAAGAAAGAGTATATGTACAAACTGATAAAATCTGCACAAGGTGTGTGGCATTGTACCAAAGTCAATTTCCCGGCTTTGACAATGTACTGTGGCTGTGTGAGATATTATCATCAATGGACGTGTACCCGAGAACTCTCAGTGCTAATTTTTCAACTTCTTGTGAATCTTCAACTGTTTCAAACTAAAAAGTTATTTTTTGCAATATAATAGCCGTCTCCACCTCACCCTGCAGATGACGTGAGATGATTCCATAAGGTATCTGGTACCCGGGCTGTGCATGATAAATGTGAGCCCGCGTTGCTTCAGAAAGAGCAAGGCAAGGATGGAATTCTGGGAGCATCGCTACAGCTGACATTTCCTGATGGAAACTCTTAAGGTTGACAGAGAATTCAGATTTAATCTCTCAAGGAAAAAAAAAAAAAAAAAAAGGAAAGAAAGAAAGAAAGGAACGGCTCTGGTTTGTATATGAGCCTGTGCTTCTCTGTCAAGCGATGCCTCCAAATGCTTTGCAAGTTCCTTGCGCAACATCTGTTAATCCTGTGATGTCAAATCTCCAACTTACCGAGCCTGGGAAATCACTGCTGTGTTTTACTGACTTCCCCACAGTTGGCAGTTTCCCTTGGAATCGCCGTGTTAATCAGAAACACGCCGTCCCTATTGTCAACACTTTGTTTAACCACTTCTATAAATTCAGCATTAGTGTTGGAACGATCCTGAGTTGATGGATGAAATCGTCGGCAGTCTCAGACAGCCAAACGCCATAAAGCAAAGTCCAGGGAACAGGGCTCCAAAGTGGGAGACACTTGACTTTTACAGAGACACATGACGCCTCCTCCATGACTCACCTCTGGGTCTGAAAGAGCTGTAGGTCCCCAGGAGGAAGCCCTGGCTCCAGGAGCAGGGAGAAGTGAAAAGACACAGTGGTGTCTTGTGGGGCCACGCGGGGAGTTTGCTGGAGGAGTCTCTGCCCCGTGGATTCATGGATCCAGGAGAAGTCTAGAAGAAGCCAGGGGCAAGAGGAAGTGGAGGAACCTTGGAGAAGAAGGGAATTCTTGGGATGGAAAGAGTGGTCTACACTGACCAAATAAAGGACTTTCTTTTGAAGTGAATGGCTTTAATTGACTGGTCACCACCAAATAATGAAGGTGGTGGGATATGTTTATCCCTAGAGTGCAGCTTTCCACATTATCTTGAGAAGAAGGGGTAGAGGAAGGCATCTCCATCTGTCAAGTGGTGTGCTAGCTATCTACCTGGCTTCGTGGGGTCTGGAAGACCCAACTTGAGCTCTGCCCATGCCCTTGGGCCAAGACACCCGACGCTGTGAACCTCACTTGGGAGATGTTCCCATCTGCCCACGGAGGACCTAGTGTGTGTCAGGCCAGGGGCCGGGAAAACCCAAACGAGCAAGAATGATGAGGATCCAGAGACTGGACCCGTAATTATAGAATTATATTGTAAGATGTGCTCTGAAGAAACACAGACTGCCAGAATGTGAGAAGAACATCTAACAGAGGCTCTTGACTTAGTTTGGGGATGAGACACGGCTCCCCCAAGGAGGTGATATGTAAGTGGTGCCCAAAAGAAGAGACAGGAGGCAGGTTGGGAGCAAAGAGGAGGGTTCCAGGCGGGAGGCTGACCCCGAGGACCACGGGCCTTCGAGGGTCTGAGGGAAGTCTCCTGAGGTTGGAGCCCAGTGCTGTGTAGAAGAGAGTGCTATGGGGTGAGGTAGGAGGGACCAGCAGGCCACACATATACTTCCTTTTCTTTCTTTTTATTTATTTATTTATTTTTTTTGAGACAATGTCTCACTACGTAGCCCTCAGTAGAGTGCTGTGGCGTTACAGCTCACAGCCACCTCCAGCTCTTGGGCTTAAGTGATTCTCTTGCCTCAGCCTCCCAGTATCTGGGACTACAGGCGCCTGCCATGATGCCTGGCTATTTTTTGTTGCAGTTGTCATTGTTGCTTTAGCAGGCCTGGGCTGGATTCGAGCCCGCCAGCCTTAGTGTATGTGGTTGGCACCATAACAACTGTGCTACGAGCGCCGTGCCGAAACACGTATACTTTCAATACTCTCGATCCCAGAGGGGAAACTGAGGCACGCTGTGGGTCTGCGATGTCTAGGTGGCACCCTGCGGGAGCCCACCTTCTGCTCGTGCCTCATAAGGCTGACCAAGACGATGGCTTGGGTCTGCCCCCTCTCCTGGGCCATCTCCCCTTTCTCCAGAGGGGAAAGGCTGAGAGAGGCAAAGTTTGTCCCTCAAGGTAAGGCCATAGAGAGCCTGCAATCAGTTCCACCTTCAAGCAGCCTGCTCCTCGGGATGGGGGCCTGGCCCCCAAGGCCCAGCTCAAGGAGAGACCCAGTACAGGGTGCTGGCCCTCCCCTCCCACACCCCCAGCCCCCTCCCTCTTCCAAGCCTGACAGCTCTCCATTCCACATCCTGCCTGCCTCGGCCAACTCTTTCCAAATGCCTGTTTTTCCAGAAACACAAGTTGAGCAAAACAGTCCCCCTCCCTGAGAACCTGAGTCTGAAATAATAACCCCAAGAAACACACGCTTTCTTGGAAAACCCTTCAGAGCCTCCCGCTGCCTTTGGACACGTCAAAGCTGGGTTTGTTAAAATAATAATCTTTAGGAACTAAAGTTTCTCCACCGCCAAATGCCTTGCTTAAGAGTATCACGCACTCCCCCACCCCATCCCCGTCCCTGACCCAGAAAACTGAGCCATGAGCTAACGTGGCCCAGTGTCCAGGGTGAAGTCATTCCATTTTCGTTCTTTTGCTTTCTTTTCTTTTCTATTACTATTATGATTATTTTTTAAGGTACAGCTGACTTCTTGAGTCTCAAAAGTTCTGAAGGATAATTTTGGAAGGGCATGGCTAGACTAGGGGTTTGGGGGAGTATGGAGTCTGTAGACTTTAGAAATATCCACTCTAGCTGACTAACTGTGGCCGGGCAGGACAACATGCCTACCTTCAGCTGAGGGTGGATGGGCCCATAGTCTCTGGACAGGGCAGTCCTGGACTCAATCTGGTGTTTACCAACTGTGTGGCCTGTGCTAGGGATTGTGCCTTTCTGACCTCAGTTTGTCCATCTGTAAAATGACAGAGCTAAAAGGATTTCGCTCAGGAGCTATTGTTAAGTTTCTAGGGGCTGATGCCTTTAACACGCCTAGTACAGGACCTGCAGGCTATACCATGACAGCCCATTTGGATGACACAATACTGGGTGGCCACTTGGGATTTCCTCTGAGAAGCCTTGGGAAAAGGAGGCTTTGAGGAGGGGTTGGTGAAGAGGGCATCCAAATCGCAGACAGGCTCAGCTGGACACTCACATCTGCTGCGCGACAGCTGGACTCATCACTGAAGGCTCACATTTCTGCCTCTAAGCATCTCCTGCAAATTATAAACTCCTGAAAGTTGATGTCATGTTTAGGAAGCATCACTTAGTTACCCCAAAGCTTTGACATCATCAATCATAAGAACACCCTGGGGGAAGCATGTACTATATGCGTCCCCATTTTAGAGGTGAGTAAACTGAGTCCCACTCCACTAAAGCCACAAGGCTATAGAAAACTGGAGAACCAGGAAATAAGGCAAGACAAAGGATCCCAGTGGCCCAGGGGAATAATCACTAACTTTCACCGCTACCCAGCACATCCCCACACAACTTTTATTACCATGGTCTGTGTTAGGAGGAGGAGGATCTGGACTCAGTGCTGGGTTCTCATCCTTGCTGAGTGGCCCTGGGTGAGCTGCTTTCCCCCTCTGTCTCTGTCTTTTCATCTCAAAAATAGAGATACAAATAATAATACCTGTTTTTAGGTAGCTAGGGGGACACAGTGCAGCAAGCCAGGTAAAGCCCCAGACATTAGGGGGGTGCTCTCAGTAGTTATCCAAACAGATATACTCATGGTCTAACCTCTCAGCCTCAGTATTTTTGCCCAACCCAATGGAATCTTCTTTTAAACCTTTGCTCCAATGCTAAATCAAAGCTGAGTGCTAGTTCCTGCCAGGCTTTGCCTTCAGCCCACTGTCAGCGACCGTCCGGCATGCTTTATGGGCCCACTACCTCTGCAATCAGCGTCCCAGCCTCTGCAGATGCACGAGCCTCTGGATGTCCTCTTCTCTGGACGGCACCAGCTCCTGGACCCAGCCAGCTGCCCCACATCCTCTTGGGATCAAAGGGAGATCTGCAGGTGTCTCTCTGAACACCCCATTGTCAGCTTTGCAGAGGAGCACTGGTCTGAGAGTCCCATGGTGGGGATTAGATCATCTCTCTGGTTTTCAACCTGAATTATCACTGTTGTTGTCAGTGCCATTTTTGTTTGTTTTATTGCTGTCATTGTAATCATAATAGAACAGGACACTTTTTAACTGAAGGTGAATTACATCTTCCTGGGCTGCAGTGTAGACATGGTCCAGGCACTGTCCATATCTGCTTGCCCCTCACTAGTCTCATGCCCAGCAATCCAACGGTGAGCTACTGCATTTGCCCAGTGCTTCCTCTGGCCCACAGGGTGCACTGGGCCTGTGCAGTGGGTTAGGCCAGAGGTGTGAGTTGGATAAATTCCCCAAATCCTTCACCCGGCGTGTGTCCTGCATAGCCATGCAGCATTCCCCTAAATCCTTCACCCGGCGTGTGTCCTGCATAGCCATGCAGCATTCCCCGTAGGGCTGAGCTCCAAATGGCGTCTTCCCTTCCCTGTATCCTCACCCACTTCTCTTCTGACTCTTCCTAAGTTCATCTCCAAAAGGAACCACCTGCTCTGGAGTCCTCAAGCTCTGCTCCTGAGAGAGCTCAAAAGAAAGACAGATGCCTAAAACTGACCAGAGCTGTACATTTATTTCCCAGTTTCTATGTGCTAGAAGGCACTGGGGTAAGTGCTTTCCATGGAGTGAGTCATTTAAAGATTACAAGAGTCCTCGTAGAGGAAAGTACTATTATCATTCCATTAGTACAGATAAGGAGAAACGGGCCCAGAGAGGCCGAGTTCTTTGCCCAAGGTCACACAGCCAGGCGGGGTCAGAGCTGCTCTGCTGGGAGGCAGGAGTGGGTGCCTGGACTCCACCTGCTGAGCCCTGCTTCCACCCTGTGATTTGCCCCCAGGTCCCTCCAGCGCTCAGCTCTGGGACTCTATGAACTTTTGTCCTGACAGGGACTCTCTGCATATAATGAGGGAAGTCTCAGCCTCCATCAGAAGTAGGAGAGATAATGCCTTTGCTCACAGGGCTGATGGCAGGCCTGCATGAGCTACCTGCCACAACCTGGTAGCCTTGCGTTCCACACTCCCAAGTTACCTTCCTTCCGTCTATTTTTGTGGTTGACAAGACAGCCTAGGGGAGAGATGGATGCAGGTAGCCTACTGCCTGGGCTTGAAGCAGGTAGCCTACTGCCTGGGCTTGAAGCCTCCGAAAGCCACTGATGAGCCCGTGTGACCGTGGGCCTCAGTTTTCCCATTTTCAATACGGAGATGATATTAATAGCAATAGTGTAAGAATAGCTTCTACTCGCAGAGCTGGTGAGATCCTTCAGGGAGGCAGCCATCGCCAGGCACTCAGAATAGAGCTCCTCTATCAGCAATCTAGGTCTCAGCTACTACAGAAATTAACCTTGCTGGGTCTGGGATTCTCAGCAGGAAAATGAGAACAGTGGCATTACCCCATTGAGTGATGTGATGAAAATGAAATAATGCAGGCAGTAAGTAAAGGGCATGCCTGGAACATAGTAGCTACTCAGTAAATGATAAGTTTTAGTATTAGTATTATTAATGTTAATTAATTAATGCTAATTTTAGTATCTAGTATTCATGATAAACATTCTAAACATGAATAAAAATGCTTACCAGATTCTGATCACTTTCCACAGGCCGAGGTGTACCGTGAACTGTGTATACATCATTTTACTTTATTTATTGTTACAGCTAGGGTTACCAAAACGAATAATAGGATGCCTCATTAAATTGGAATTTCAGAAAAGAAAAAAAAAAAATTAGGATAAATATGTCTCAAATGTTACAATGTCAGATAAATTATTCATCATTTATCTGACATTCAAATCTAACGGGGTGCCTTATGTTTTTGTTTCCTAATCTGGCAACCAAAGGAACAACTCACATAACAAATGATGAGAAAAATGCTGTGAGGAGGTAAAAAGACTTGCCCAAGGCTCAAAGAGACAGACCCTAGTCAGGTCTCATAGGTCTGGGACACCTGGGCTTTTTTATTTTTTTTTTTTAATTTATTTTTTTTATTATAGATAAAAATATGCACCATAGATGTGGCCCAACCCATCACCCTCCCTCCACCCAAACCTCCCCCCTCCCTTCCCCTTCCTTGGTCCTTTCCTCATAGTC